>PNEQ01000459.1:16391-48598 GCA_003012365.1 Medauroidea extradentata
CCCCCCCCCCCCCCCCCCCACACCCCAAATGGCCACAGACGACTCACTTAATCACTTTATATTTCTTTAATTTCATTGAATAAATAATACCATCATTTCCATTTCAGAATATTTTAACAGGGCGTATTTCGTACCGTGTTTTAATATACATATAGCCCAGAATATCGTTTTTCAGTGTAAATTATTTCACTCGAGTGAACCAGCTAATTTTTGCTATTTGCATGTTCCCGTAACTTGCGTATTTTGACTTTGACATGCCGCTATGGCAAGAATATGAGAGCTAAAAAAAAATGTTCAATAGTGAAAAATATACTGACAAGAAATGTCTAGAGTACTAACATTAAGTCGTGTAAATAAACAGTTATACATTTCTGCAACATAAATTACCTTGTTAATAGGTGACATGCATTATGTTCTAAGATTTAGAAACGCAATTGTTACAATAATGGCACTGAAAATAGTAAATTTTGTAATGTACACTTTTTAAAATGAAAACAACAGACAATATAATTTATTTGAAATTATTGCAAGCTATTTACAGTACCATTTTCTGTTAAAGTGCGGTTAATTTGCTTTGGTATTTTTCGAATGCAGGTGGTAAACGGTAGTCTGAAAATGTTCTTTTTAGTATTTGAGGGACCGCTAATCATGTTTCGGTTAAGTGTGCCAAAATTTCAAACTTACAGCAACATAGTTTGGTGTGTATTTTTTGTAGCTATACAAATGTAGTGCCGCTTAAGTAATGTTATTAAAAAATGAATAATCTCTACACGCTGCATCACATTTCATTTAAAGAAGCCTGCTGTAGTGCGTATCATTTTTTTTTCCTCACACGTGTATGCCATTAATTTAATATTTTTATCTCAACTGGTTTATACATTCTACCTTCTATTAATATACAATGCTATCGTTCTTATTTCCAGACCGTTTCAGTAGTTTGCCAGCAATGCTACCACAGAGTACATAAAAATGGTCGCTTGCATCAAAATTCACCGATAAGTTTGAAGGCGGAACTGATCACACACCGTACTTGCTTTGTTATTATTTAATATTTTGACCTACTCAGTTACATTAAACAGTTAAATAGATTACTTATTAGCACATGATCTTATGTTCTTCTCATACTTTTCGACTAACAGTCGTATTCTCTGCTTTGAATATTTTTTTTTTTTTTAAACTCAAGCTGAAACAAGCAGATGTATGTTACTCTTTAATGTACTCTAGGCGTTTATTTACACCAAGGTTTTCACCAGCGCAGTTGCACACAAAGATAACGTTTTGAACTGTGCTAATAGACACACACAATTCGAAACTTTATTCATCTTAATTATTTGGTAGACTAGACAAGAGTTTATTACATGTCAGGTAATTTCTATCATAAACAGTGACTGAAAGTAGACACAGAATTTCCTTGCCGCTATTTAATTAAACACGAAAGTCACATTACTGTAGTCGGGTTGTGTTACCACTGATAAAAACACGTTGCCGTGCAGAGAGCTCTGGTTTTCACCACGTCAAAGGAATACCGCAGGTCACAAGGACATTCGACTGTGAAATTCCACCGGAGGCATTGCTGGAACAAGGACGCGACTCAAATTTGGAGAGTAGCTATTTCATTTAACTCGTTTCTCGGAAATTTGCAAAAAATTTTCATTTATGTTACACTAATGTAAGTAAATTTAAAGTTATTTAGTCCAAAAAGTTAAAATACAAGAAATAAATTAATACCGTTTAATTTAACGCTGTACTGTCGTAATTTCTACGGCCAACTGGTAAAGATTGTTTCATTTTATTTTTTTTTAAATTGAAGCATACTTTAATGAGATCCTTTACTAAAAAATAACAAAAATGTCTCAGATTGTCAGAAAGCTAACTGCAGTTATTATGATCGTATATTATTTTGTATGCATTATCTTTTAAGTAGGTTACTGACCATCCAATTACAACCATTTATAAAAATAATATAATAATCTATCTTATATAGGATGTAGGAGAAAACATAGCGTTTTTTAAATTACGAATAGTTAATGTTGTGTGTTTGTCAAAAATATTTAACTATTTCACTGTGTTATTAAATTAAATCACAGTTCAAAAGCAACAGAAATTTTCACGAAAACATTTTTGCCCCAGCTTGCGTCAGTGCCTTGTGTCCACATGTGCAGTCTGTTTCGTGGTCAGTGACTATATGCTAATAACTCTCAGCGTCTTAGGATACTACCAGCAATTCTTTAACATGTAGTGTCAGTAACCTTGATCTGACTCGCACAGTCAAATAAGTGAGACCCCTACATAAAGTAACGTTGCAAACAATCACGTAGCATAACTGCATATGTATACGTAATTCATTGAAAAAAGTGGTGCAATATTTTTTTCGCACAATTCACAGGTCACATTCATGACTCGTCTAAGAACAAAACACATTGTACTAAATCACCCTATTCTTGTGATAATTAAAGGAGCAGGTTTTTAATTAGCGAACAACATGAATAGTCTCTTACAAATTGTGCTATAACCAGTCCAAAAGAAAAGTCTTCATCTAAACCTGCATCCACCATCCGCATTAACACATCAACATCTACCATTTTCGTCCATCATCAAATATTGCTACACTCTGTCCATTATCCACACCCATAATCCACATCAATCATACATACCTACTAATTAACGTCTTCTTTTCACAACGCACATCGATAATTCACATCAATCATCCATATGTACTTCTAACATCCACTTACCAATATCCACAGTTACTATCCTCTTCTGGCACACATCCAACGCTTACTCCAAACGTTTTCGCATTTCACCCCCACCATATACAATTCACACAGACACACACCTGAACCCATATTTGCACACATATACAGAAACTGTCTCTGTATTCCGAGATTCCCAAGTTTTAATTTAATATAATTAACATATTTTATGAGTCATGTCAGCAAAACTGCAAGAAATCTACTTATTACAGCTGTACCGGGTGCCGGTGTGCTTTCAACCGGAGAACACCAAAACATGTAGGATGTCTCCATACCATTAAACATTGTAAAAGAGAATATTCAATATAATTTATGCGTACTTTTAAATACACTACCTGAAAACAAAGCGTGGCTCAGCAACGATATAGTCTTATTTCTCCTGCTAAATACGAACAAGCACAAAATTAACGTATTGTAATGATATGGCCGAGTACCTATTCCGGACAGCGAGAGAGGTTCGGGTTGCAATTAGACCAGCGTTGGGAAACCACGGAAGACAGCAACTCACCTCACCCCCCTCGCAGTTGCACAATATTGAGGACAAGCACGCCGATATATGGCACTGTTACTATGTGGACGGAGTCTGTCGTCTGGCTGTCGTCCGCCAGCACTCATCAGATCAACAGCAGTCCAGTTCTCCGCCGGGACTCGAGGGTCGTACCTTCGATGCCGTCTGCCTCATCAATCCAGTTTTCGGTAATGTCGTCAGATCTAGTCATGTGGCAGTAACCTTCAACTTAACATATTATATTAATAATCAGTAATATTGCACTCCCCTCCTAAAAAGAACACATTGTAACCTATTTTGTGTTCGGTGTACTTGTCATTGTAGTATAGTAAATGCCCGTTTAACCAAAAGCGTATCTTAGTCATTTAACCTTAAATAACATCTAAATAAACTCACAGTGTAGCTACCATCGGACTGAAACTCCAAAATGACTTAAAATGTACATTTTGTAACAACGCCAATGAACGACTTGAAGTACACGCCCCCTGACGTCACCGCAGGGGAAAGGTACTGTGGGAAACAAAGCTTGTTTACAAACATGTTGAATTGTTAGTTGGTAATTGCAGAAAGCAAAAATGTTGCGCATTCATAGATTTGCATGCAAGGGTAAAAAATATTAGTTTCAGTTTCATAGTTAAGATACACAAATAGATAAGATTAATGTAAACCTGAAAAAAAAAAAAAACGGCAAATTCCAAACAAATAATCAATTTTCTTGACCTATACATCTCATCCGGGACATGTGAAGCCAAACAGCTAAATGAAGGTTATGTTCGGCTGCGGTATCCATGGAGATAGGAATTGTTTCCCACACCTGACTGAAGCTCCGCCTCTTTTCGAGTCGTTCATATAACGCCTATCTACCCAATAAACCAGATCTGTCGCCGCCAACACTCATCCAATCAACAACAGTCCAGCTCTCCTCCGGGGCTCGGGGTTCTATGCCGTCTACATCATCAGTCCAGGGACATTATTCTAAGTTTCTCGGAACTGATATCTCGATAGTGAAATAACGATTTTTCGAAAATTTAAAGTTGTAGTTATTCTAAGTTAAATGTAGTGTGTCGGTTACTTCCTACTCTCTTTTCAACCCGATGGGGAGTCCTCGAGTGCTATGTTGCTGTCGAGAGCTGTTTCACGATCGGGAAGTCTAGTTAACAAACATGGCGGACGAAAACGCGAAGGTTACGTTTATTACATATCGGCACAATATTTGTGCATCTTCGCTCTCTAAACGTTGTGCTTGATATTATAACATTAATGTCTCGTTAGAGCCATAGTTTGAAATGTTGAAGTGCGGCAAAGAGTTATTAACACAGCATCTCACTTATTATAGAACATATTTCTGTCGGGGGAGGGGGGGTTGATGCTTGTAATATTACATAAGCACTACCATTCATATCCGCTCTTATTAAACGTAACTAAACACTTTAGAAAGTATGTGCACGTACTAAAAATTTGATTAACGTAGGTGCACAGTTTAATTTGTTAAACATAATTATTTTAGTCTACGAAGTCATAAATGTACTGGTTGGTGTGTTGTTAGCGTTTTGGCTTTGTAACCCAGAGGAGATTATGCCTTAGGTTCAAATCGTCTCAAAGTTTGTATTTTTTTATTTACCTTACTAATACATTTTATCATTCCAAAGCAATAACCGAAATATTATTAGGATTTATTTATGTAGTCCTTTTATGGTACTGTAATGTCCATAAAACAGCAAATTACAATGCACATTTTGAGTATCGCATGTTGTCTGCTGTAGTGTGCAGTAATGTTATTAGCCTACAACTGTGAAGTTTCATGCAACGAAGGTTTCCATTATCTTATTTTACAGATATTTTTTCTTCATGAAAGTAAGTACTTTTGAAGCATGTGTGCATGATAAAATCATATTACTTTTAAAATTTTACCGATGTATGCAATGCATTTTTTTGTATCTTAAATAATATTCGAGGTGCTAAATCTGCGCAAAACCTTAATTTTTTACTCAGTTAATGTATAATGTCAGTTATTATACTTCCAAGTGATAAGTGAACATGTGGTTAGCAGCAACGTTGGGATGATGTTCCCCGAATTACATACTTTTGAAGTTCGAATCATCAGAAAAATGCGAGATTTTTTCATATGTGCTGTAATGTGTAGAATATATTTTAATGTTGATAAGTCTACCGAGTATGCTCTTCCACTACGCCAATTCCATTTATATATATATTTTTGTACGTTGTGTTAGTGTGTACTGTGGTGTGTATGATAGGATAGCACTCCCAATATAGAAAATTTAGTAATTCACCTACTGAATTCATATACTATTAATTATATTCTGATTTAAACACAACAAACCAATGTCACTGTCTCATTCATATCAAAACAAAAACAAACAAAAAATATATAATTTCTTTAGTGCTGTTGTCCAAGAGTTGAAATTGGTAAAGAAATGTATTTTAATATCTCAGGGTTAAAATAGAATTTATAAATTTAACATGTTCAATTTGCCTTGGTTAGTAATGATCTTACACAAATTCTCTCTTCACAGGGTATTCTTAGAGTAAGGTTGTCAATGTTCAACTACTCAGCATACATGGGGCCCCGGTGGCCGAGTAGTCAGACCTCTCGCCTCCCACCTAAGCGATCCGTGCTCTATTCCCGACGGAGTCGGTCCCCGGATTTACATATGTGGGAATCGTGCCGAACGATGCCGTAGGTCGGCGTGTTTGGTCGGGGATCCCCCCTTTCCACCGCTCTTTCATTCCAGCGCCGCTCTATACTCACCTCATGTCACCCCTCAGAAGCACTAAAGACCTCGATGTTGAGCACTGACCAAAAAATCTCTCTCAATCAGCATATATATATATATATATATATATATATATATATATATATATATATATATAAATAATTAAACTTTATGCCAGGAATTTACTTTAAAATAATTAACACTATTTCATTTTACGTAAACACATTAAATTACTAAGGGAGCTGCAAAAAGGTGACCTATACATGACAGGTTTTTGAAGGCAGGGTAGTCAAGATGGCGTATTTTAAGCTTGTGTAGTCAGCACCAAAACTTTAAGTATAATGTTTCAAAATAAAAGTGCGTTAAGTAGGCCCACACTTGTAAAACTTACATGTTCTTGCTGTTTATGTAACTGCACTACAGGTTATTATTTTTTTTAGAACTTTACATATTTCAAACGTTTAGTTTTCATCAAAAAGTTTTTCTTACATCTTTAAATATCTACAGCTTCTTCATTAGATGATGGGCCAAGAAGGAAGCATCCCTGTAATAAGCTCGTGTTACCTCCAAAAATTAGCGGAAACAAACCAACCAATCACATAAATCTATACTTCTCCATCCACAATCTAAGATATCATATGCACGATCGCGCATCACCTGATTTTGACAGCTCAAGGCCGTTCAAGCTGTCAAAACAAGGACGCTCGCCGGCAAATATATGATGATCTCCGTCATCATTACATCTTTGTTTCCCTCATAAAATATATACGTTACATATTTAAACAAAACAACAGTTTAGAATATCTTATAAACAAATAATATACACACTTTTGTACATTAAAATATCTCTAGAGTTTAACTTATTCAAAATAAATGCATTACTTCCAAACATAAATAAACTCGGCGCCGCATATGCGTGCAAAACCATCTTATGTGTAAACAAGATGGCGTCCCTTCTCCACACTTCGTGACACAGACCCACCTCGTAATAATTACATTAATAATATGAGTGAGTGAGAGATTTCGGTCAGCGTTTAACATCGAGGTCTTTAGCGCGGGTGAGGGGTGACATGAGGTGAGTATGAAACAACGCCGGAATCAAAGGGCGGGAGAAACGGGAGATCCCCGACCAACGGCATCGGCCGGCGCGATTCCCACACGCGAAAATCCGGGAACCGACCCCGCCAGGAATCGAACCCGGATCGCCTTGGTGGGAGACGAGAGGTCTGACCACTCGGCCACACTCATTAATGAAGTTTATGGAAACGTAAAATAAATACCTCTCGTTGTTACAAACAATAAAATAAGCAAAACTAGTTAACATATTTATACAGTTTACATACGATGTTGTTTACAAACACTACTATTTTTGGCAATGAAACATCTCACTTATTATGCGGTATTCATATGTAAGGTAAGTGTCTGAGGTAAATAAACAAATTTATTCCATAAACTTGCTATATAATTCATAACTAAATTAACTTTCAGAAAGTATTGCTATGATTTTTAAAATCCTTTTACATTACTGTCATGCTAACGTAATAATAAAATAAAGTAATTCACTAGTGGTTATACATGACTTCTTGCATTGTATAATTGAGCACTGCATTTTTACAAAGACATACAAATGTAAATAATTGGCGTATTGAATTTTCTACGAAATGTTCTGTTATTTAATATTGTTCGGCTAGTTCCTAGCACCCATCAGTATGGAGATTTGTGTTGAAACGGAACATAATGCAAACATACTGCGCACAAAATATCCCGTGTAATTAGTTTGTCAAAATATTATTTATTTTACTTATATGAATCCCAGCAGCGTGTTACATTCCTACTGACAAACATATTCGAAATATTTAACTTACATGAGTGACATTCAGGTCAAAAGTTATTTTTCGTGTAATTTTTTCGTAAAAATTTCAAGTGTTTAGTTTTGTTCAGTTGGTTGTTAAACAAAAATTAAGATGGTGGATGTAACTTATAGAGGGGGAAGTGGATAACCCGAACTTTGCCGAAGTAAGGAGGCGACGAACCGACACTGCACCTAGAATAGCTGTTTCGAGTTGTTTCTTTCCCGATCGGCAGGAGTGCTCTCTCTCGGAATATACATCGAAAGGTAACGATAGACAACCCAATAAACTTAGAATAAAGGCACAGCTCCGGTAAAGTCATCAGATATAATTAGGTGATAGTTGTAACATGCATGAAATATAACAATAGCGGGATTCTCATTGGCTCAGTCAAATAGGACAACAGCTCTACATACACGCTAAAGCCAGCAATTTTCTCTGGTAAGCTGAACGTGGGTTGAAACCCAGCAAAGAGTCAAGTTTTCCCACGATAATTCTTAATCTCTATTCATAATTAGAAATATTGCGCTCCCCTCCTAAATTATTGTAACGCATTGTAACAATTTTTGTATTCCGAGTGCCTGACGTCCTAGTAGAGTAAATGCCCATTCATCTGTAACTGCCTCAATCATTTATCCCCAAATATCGCTAAATATTCCCACTTAATACACTTTATAGCAGTATGCGTAAGTAACTGTATGTGTATGCATTGATAGGGCACAAAAGTGGGTCATTGGCTTCCAGCAAGATGTACGCGCTAGTCAGATGCTACAAAGTATGGAACACAGCAGTTTCCTGTAAATAGAAGTTGTATTACTCTATATTATTTAAGTTGTATAGTTTTCTTACTAAAAATTATCACCTGACCCTTATCCATCATTAACCCCTTAGGATGACATATTGCGGAATATTTAGAGCCCAACCAGAATTTCTAGAAGAAATATTTAAAGAACTTCAACAGCAACACACAAGACCAGCAACTCACTTATAGTTAATGAACGATACACCGCTCAGATCGCATGGTTATGGACACAGACACGAGCCCTGTGTTTTCCGGCTGTTGAAATGTACACTTCGGAAAGTCACGCTTTACTTTCAAAACACTTCATAATAAATGAAATATTAATATGTATGAACACGTGTACTACGCATTTTTATCCGGCACCAGACTACGCGTGGTCTCCTTCGCACCTGCCAAAGTCGAGTTCAGTCTCGTCTAGAGTAAATCCGTGAAATACTCGTGTCTATTGTAGTAGGTAACCATCAGGGACCCTTGAATCCCGCGAGATTGTTGCTCCACTTGGTTTCAATGTCTTAACGGCACCCGTAGCTCTGCTTCGCGGCCAGTGATTGGATGATTTTAACTTGTTCTGTCTCGCGGTTCTATCCGCGCTGATACCAGGCGTGTGGTGCCGCAGTAAACTTCTCATTGGCTAAGTGAAATAAGCGACGTATTTGTACAAGGACACGCGGCCAATGAGAACCGCAGAATTACAATAAGACATTTAAACAAAGCAGTGCAAAATTATTTCCGCAAAAATCAGGGGTTGCTTGTCATCGTTAAAAGTCTTACGGTTAATTTGGACACGATATCTACTACTCTATCGCCCGTCTCTTAAACATAACTTCCTTTATTAATTTCATAGGAACCATTTTATTTAATATAGTTTTTTTTCTGGTGATTCGTTCTATCTTTGATTATCGATCCAGTCCTGTGCATACAATCATTCATGCTACTAACCAAAATCTCTCGTTCGTATGCATTAATGTTCCTGAAAATTCTAGATTTTGCAGGGAATGTGTCCTACCTCCTTGGTAAAACATTAATATATATGGCCAATCATAGCGCAGTATATACGCTACTACGAATATTTGTCGGAATGGTGTAGGTTGAGTTTATTTTCCATTAAAATGCATCTGTGGGCGACATAAGTTATTACGACATTAAACAATTATTTATTTAACCCAATGACCAAAATTCAATACGAACCTGTTTGCCGTTCTTAAAATTCAGCCTTGATAACCAACTTTCTTGCGAGAAGAAGAGAAAGACAGGTTTGTTCGACCTTTCACCTTCGGCGTTAAAAAATATAAGCCAAATTAATTTTTACTATAGTAGAGTTATTTGAAGAAATAAATAAATAAATACGTATGCCTATGCGTGTGAGTGTTTTTGCAGTGGTATAAATATTGTGGAGAGTTTCGCTATGTGTATAATTAACAACTTTAAATGATTTATTACCTTCTTATAGGTCAACAAAAGATTATTCCGTACAAATCGTAATAGACTGGTAGGCACAACAGCGGCTAAGCCAAATTTTACAATATTGAGGTTATTGCAATTATTGAAGTATGCATGTGTGTGTGTGTTTCTGTATAGCCTATAAATAACGTTTTATATTCATAAGCCATTCAAAACCTTAAATGACTGTGTTCTTACGACGCGTTTTCAAGCAGAAACGCTTCAGACGAATACCGCTCCTCAAATTCGGTTCCTGGTTACTATACCAACTAGCAGATCTTGTTTTAAAGTAGTCTCTCGAGCTGATACATAATAATAAGAAATTTAAAAGAAAACGATTATTCAAACATGCTCTACATTTCCTTTTAATTACGCCTACAAAAATACGTGTGCAATACCTGTGTACCGCCGTCAGCGTTTTTTACTTACTGCAATTTGTGATCAGTAAAAATAAGTAAGCCGATGTTTCCGCAGTCGTTACTATCAAAGAAAACTATATTCAATTAAATACGTATTTGTTCACGCAGAAAGGTTTCATCTATGTTTTTAAATGGTGAGCGATGAAATTCGCGCAAAGACAGAAGTACTGTGCGCCAGTGAATTGAATCGCGTTTAGCGGCGACGAGGTATTTGTTACATACCTCGAATACAACAAGCTCTAATGTTGACCCTCCAACTTGCATGAGCGAGACGCCTTGAATCAATGCAACCAGAGTGGCCTCCGACTTCGGTGAATGAAGGTTGTTGTTACAGCCTGATACGCCATTTAGGTAGCAGTCACACTGGACACAGAGCTACTTCACTTAAACGTGTTCAGTTATATGGAGTGGTTACACAAGCTACGAACTAGTTCAGATCGCAGTACAATGTAAACTCGTTTCAAATATAGTTTTTAACGGCATATCTTCCATGCTTCTCTCCTATTGTCAGCTTGGAGTAACGAAATGTGTTACGAATATGGCTGCCATTTAGTCCAAAATTTTGCATTCGTTGAATTAAACTAACTTTTAGGTGTAAAGTACTTATAACCACTTGATATACACAGTAGAAAAGCAATTATATGTCGTATAATAATTAAAAAGTCACAAATGTTGAGTGTAGATGTAGTAGTAATTACGTATGGTACATTACATGTTTAAAGTTTGTTGAGGTTAGAAAGTTCGTTTAGTTGTCGTGTAACCCTGCACACATGTTTAGATTTTAAACAAGATCAAACATGGCTGCCAAATATATTAAATTAAACAAGTTCAATACCTATAGTGCGACCGTGGTGTAAGTGGGCTCTTTCAAAAACTATTTTGTCCCAAATTTAAAAAAAAATATATATTATTTATGGAGACCTTAAATGTTAACTTTTCAGTGTGGTGTAATTAATACACTTTGACTGCCAATTAGGTAACATACAGAAAAGACAAAATAAATAGGGTATCAAAAGGTCACACTTTATCCCGAACAACTTGTAGCAGAGATCCTTAATATGTATCTTCTGCAACTTGAACACTTTAATGAATATTTAAAAATATTTCAATTTACTTCATCCATTCATTTCTGGAATTCAATAATGAATTCGTAAAAACTAAAACGACGGAACATTAACCAAGGAAATTACAAATATTTCTCCGTTTTATTCTTTGAGTGTTTTCTACTTGCTTGCATTAACGTATTTTCAAGCATCTCAGGATTCCGCTTTGAGAAAGCTTTTCCTGTTTATGAATCCGGTATAGTTACCTGAAAAGCTATTTTATTAAACATGAAACAAATGAGAAGTTATAAGCTCCTAAATAATTTTCTCTCCGATTATTAACAAATAAATGTTTTAATGTTTATTTATGTCTTGTTAATGTGCTCACTTTAAAACGTTGCAAAGGCTAATTTTTTGTTATTTGTTCATGTTAAGACAAAATCTTAGTATTTATGACCTAACATCTTCAACCATGTTCGCGTAACACATTGTACCGTGGCTTGGTGTCATTGTGCTAAAATATGGCTACCATCTCAGAATAGGACCTATCTCTCACATTTGAGCTCTGCCTACATATATTTGGCTTATCCCTTCGTAAAATTGGGTATTCAATGTATTTCAGTAATCTTACTAGTCAAGCGAGAGCAGATTATCACAGTTTCTCTGCTACTACGTCTGTTCGGGATTAAGGCTTTCCCACAGCTGTAGAGTCGTTCAATTCCATCAAACTATTGGAGTCCATGAAGAACTCCTTAAGAGTACTGTGTACTAGTTTCAAATTTCCGTGTTTGACGCGCGAGAACAGCGGAGCGATAAGAGCCAGAGTACCATTCTCGACGATAGGCACATGGTCTCAACTCGCAGCGGCTAAACTGGCGTGCAATGTTTTCGTAGAACTCTTTTTCCTATGGTACTTTAAGCGGTGGCCCTAAAATTTTACTTTTGCGTAGTATGAAGTTAAGACCAATGCACGCGCCTCATTTTGCAATTAACGGATTCAGGTCGTATTTTCAGGGATACAGCAGTCTAAAAAAAGCCGTTTTTAGCCTTTTCCAGAGGCCCAAAAATCATGTTACTAACAATAACACTGAATTTTCAAAAGGTGGAATACGTAGTTTCAAGTGGGTGTTCTTTTCATAGATAACAACAATAAGAATAAGTTTTGCGGTTTCGCGTAAAAAAGTATTCGCGTGACACGCCATAACACCGTCCAACCGCTAACTACACAGTCCTCTTAACATTAGAAAATAAGGTGTGAGTGATTGGTGATGTGTTTTTTTTTTCAAACACTATCACATAGATGCAGTTCGTTAATTACGTATGTATTTGAACCTTTTTTTGATTTTCCAATTTTTCACCAACAGTGCAACCCGTCATTATGGGGAGTGTTTTTAATTATTGTGTGGTAATTACTGGTAGCTTCACTGAAATTTTAAGTGAGGCCTTGAAAGTGTTTATTTGCGTCTGGAAACACTGAAGTTCACATGCTGTTTTTTTTATAATTATAATGAGGTTACACTTACATGTAAGCCTTCCGCCAAGTAACAGCCTTGCATAAATTACCGGTTATAGAGCAACAATAAATGACAGAAGGAATTTACACATACTTATTTTCAAAAACCGAAAAGTTATAACAAATAACATTCAGTTAAATCTAATGCAGGTAGAGGTAATATAAACTATAAACAATTATTTGTAATATACCTACAAACATTTTATAATAGTACTCGCCAAAGAAGAATATGGAATTTTAGTACTATTTGCAATACAATTTTATTCAAATTTATCAGTGTTTTACGTTTTAGTTAGACCTATATTACTGCAAGAAGTCGCTCACTAGACTTCAAGCAGTTATGTGACCTGTGAGCAATGCAATGCTAGGGAATGTTCTTGGGAACAGATGTACAGACATAAGTTTGTCGTAAAATAATGTAATTCAATTAAAGGTAAATACCAAGCTATGTATTAGCATATAAGACATAAAGGTGTCTATATGATTGCCAAGGAAGTTTAACACGTCAACCATTCATGTCTTAATCATGTTGTACTGACAACATAGTGATGCTGTCAGGACTGCAGAGTTCATAGAGACAAGTGTTGGGATGGGCATTGCCCTCGCTGGGTAGGGCCGATGTTTTCTATCTACCAGTAGGCCTACCTACCTTCATCATGCTTACCTACAGTCCCTAGGGGCTCAGGCGAGGCTTCATGGCCGCGCACTCGCGTGCTAATTGGGTTGTTTACGACCATGCTTTCCCTGCGAGAAACATTGCTTCCATCTCCTCCCTCCCTTCTGTTGCCCTCTTCCATCGCCGGCCCTCTTCACTTATACTCTTGATGCGACGCGACCCGTGCACGTTTTGACCAGCTGAATATCTACAACCAACCACTCTTCCCAGCAAGCACTCACTGCAATTTGCTCTCACCCCTCCCCCCTGCCCCTCGCACGGTGCTCAGTCCTGATACGCGAGCTTTCGGCTCGAGTGGTTCGCCGCTAGAAAAATAAGCCGCTTTCCATGGCGCCGACGCCTTCGCTCGCTGCTTCTTTCACGACCCAGGCGTTGTGCTTTAATTTATAGACCGTCTGAGATTACATGTTCTCATAAAACTCCGCTATACTGGACGTCGTGAAAAAACCGTCCCAGAAGATTAATTAATTAAATTAATTATTTGAATAAACCTTTACGAGTGAGAGGCCAAAACATGCATCTGGCTAATTTTCACAAGTTATGGACTAAGAAACTTAACTACCCGTTGAAAGAAAATAAACTCATCGATCATTACGATCATTACACAGAGAGAAATGTTTGGTGTGTATATATATGTAGGTAAGTTATAACAACAGACACTGGAAAATCGCGGGAATAGTTGACTGTTTGCTAGGCTCCAACGTGATGTATATAACACTGAATGTTTTGTGTTAACATTGGTTATTGTTTATTTGTAGCATTTTTTCTCTCTACAACAGGCCCAGTTAGAACTGCACAGCTTGGACACACAGCATGTGTGATTTGTCCCAAAACTGTTTACACGTGTCACGGTTAATATAATACAGTTTATTGGAGACTATTTTAAACATTTTCGCGATTTTACAGTGTCTCTAGTAATGACATATGACTACCAAATATCTGGTTTGCTGGCAGTTAGTTATCTAAATAATAGTGTTAGTCCTGTATACACGTTTTCTTAGAACAAGTAAGCCAATATTTGATGCGTTATACATATTTCTCAGGCAACAAAACTTTTCTTGCATCAAATGCATACTTTATTTGCTATATAAAAACGGTTGTTAGCATTATATCAAACTTTATTCCTGTGTATGTCACTCGTTGGCAATGCACAATCAGCTCATGTTGCCAACCGGTTAGTTACCAGGCGTCTCCCTGACTGACTTGACGTGACAAGTTTGCAGAAATTCGTACAGTTAGGAGTGAAAGTATTGCCAGCTTGAATTTTGGTAAGCATCACAACCTACAAAATATTATTATGGTAAAAAAAAATAGTGTGTTCCATCACCCACACAACGTTACAGTGAAGAGATACTAACTAAGAGGTTTCTGTCTTAATGTTTTAACATACTACTTTCTTGCTGCTCGCAGGTCTTCACCAGACAGTTTTCAACACTCTTCACCTGAACCTAAGCATGAATATATGGGAATATTTCAGTTCAATTTTCACCCACTTCCAGATGTCCGAACTATTTGAAATTTTGCGACAGTGCAATAATATCGTAGCTACGTCCTGTTATTATCGTACATAATGGGAGGAACATGCCGTCAGGCAACGTCAGAAAATATTGTATTAAAATCAATATCTTTAAACAAACCTTCTTGAAATAAATTTCTACTTTCACCTTCTATTTTGTTCAGGACTAAAAAATTATAAACAAAATGATAGAACCTAAAATTAAAACACACTTATGGAGCGATATGAACTGCAAAGTAGATATAATGTTTAAAAGTGTAAAATTTTAGTTCAACAATGACGCGGTGTCCCACAATCCAGTATTAGTCATTGACATAAATATTAACATTAAGGTAAAGGAATCGTAGGGTGTTCTTACTGTTGTAATGACTATTCCTTTATGAATAGCTAGTGATGACAAATTTAAGACAACTGATGACAAGTGATATCATGTACCCCATGGTTTATTTGTAAAAAGGGTAATTTGTTCGGTTAATTACTTACTGATATGTGGCATGTCCTATTCTAGTTGAACAAAATTTTTACTTTTTGTGATTATTTTAATCTTTTTAGTTCATATTGCTACAGTTGAGTGTTTTTTATTTAGTTTTTTGCACAATAATTTTATTTGAAATACCAACATACATCAGTAAAAGGAGTGCGTGCATACTGCTTCTAGTTGAGCAAATTGTACAACACAACGCCAGCTGACCTCCGTAGTGTGGTTGGCAGCGTGCCGGCCCACGATGCGAGAGGTCCTGGCTTCGAATCCCAGCATGAACATTTATGTTTGTGTCGATTACCTAACAGCATCAAACGGGGGAACGTTAATAAACCCTATAAAGTCAAAAATAAATAAATAAACACGACTTAACGTGAGGTATAAGTACGTAGCTTGCGTGCGCTGATGCAAGGAAAGATACGATGATGCACAGAGTTACGACAAAGAAGATTTTCGCACTTTTCAATTCGCATGTATAGTTCCTAAAAGATTCGCAATATCTGGCGAGCAATTTAAAGATTCTCGTGAACGAAACTCCTGAGGGACGATTAAAGGCACTTTTGCCTCCAAATTAATTCGAGGGTTCTCAGCGGTCGTGATAACTAAGGCTGGTCTTATATGCCTGATCACCCATCCTTATTTTCTAGGTGTTGTGATAACTTAGTGGATTATAGTGAATTAAGATGATGAATTGTGTGTGTGAACTGACTATATAAACTGTAGACAAATTCCTTGATTAGATATGTATATCCACGTAGTAAATATATATGGAATAAAATTGCTAGCCCTTTTATTCAAAAATAAAATTTATGGCAAAATACTGATAGACAGAAATTAATTACGTGCTATTCCCTACATTATAGAAAAAAATAGGCATACTGGTGATATGCCTCTCTTGACCAGATACAAAGCACATTTATATATTTCACAAAACTTAAACATTGATTTTACTTCACATAATGTTAAAACAGATGTTTGCTCGGCAAATGTTTATAGCTCAGACGGAAAATACAAGTCACTGATAGTTCTGAGACCTCTAGTTAGGTTTAGGATTTTGACTTTGTCTTCCAAATACACATCGGCTACGTTGAATCAGAATTATTATTGAACAAAAATATGAGGCATTAATTTCAATTGAGTTGTCAAAAGTTCCGAAAATCTTGTGCAGTTTGAGTTCATCCTTAAGAATGAAACAAAAAATAAATGAATGGCCTATGACATCTTACGTGCATCCCTCGTTGGCTTGAGTCTCACTACAAACAACTAAATATAAAAATGTAAATTGTTTGCCTCTTCTCAACTGGCACATACTGGAATATTAAATTATCATCTAAACCCAACTCCCGAGGGTTCCTATCGTTACGTCGGCGGCAGTAAATCAGGCGTCACATCAGGAGGCCTGCAGCATACGTCTTATCACGATGGGAGTTTATTTAAGAAGAAGGAAAAATGCCACTGATAGCGTCAGTCGAAACAATCGCCTCAGAGAAATAGGAATTTTCTCTTACTTAATGAAAGAATTACTAAACATACTGATAGGCATTCCTTAAACTGCACAAACCTCTGAGTAACTTAGTAAACAGAAAATAAAGCCTTGATTACATAAGGCGTAATATGACAAAATCAAAATTAGCAGGTTCATACATAAACAGGAAATTAATAGGCTTTAAACATGAATTTAGAATTATTCATCCTAAAACATAAACATCAGTAAAATATATTAATTACATAAGTTTTAAAATTGTAATTTATACTGATAACTACTTCAAAATAAAATATACTACTGTAAATCCATTACATTGTACACCTCACGTGCCAAGAAAAAAATATTGTTTAAAAAACTTTAAAAACACTCTTTACTAGCAATACGAACTAAAATGCTGAAATAATCTTTCAATATTTTAAATTTGAGTTCGACAGCAATTGAATGTCCACGATTACGTGTATCTTAATTTTATGAAAAAATAAATAATAATAAAAAAAGGTGAATAAAAGCCGTGACCAAATAATTACCTTTATTGTAAAAATAAATGGGTTGTTCTTTATTTAGTTCTTTTAGGAGGAACTTGTGGAAGCTTTGGGGAGAGCAGAGATGTTTTGTTCGGTTGTGCGGTGAGACAAGATTCATTGTCGCTGCAGTTTTCGCTGGCACTAAGGCACGTAGGTCGGCTAAGGGGGCGGGGAGAGAGGGATTGGAGCACATATTTGACGCATAGTGCTCAGGCGCATGTTTTCCTACGTCATCTTCAACCAAAATAAGACGTGTGTTTTAGTCAGAAGAATGTTTTTGTAAGTCGAGAGCCATCCAGAAGAGGGGAGGATCCTGGAACCGTCTACAAGGTTTAGAGGCGTAACACTAATTTTTTTTTACCTTGTTAATTCAAAGTCATATATTTAGGTCTAGTTTTCCGAAGGTTTGGTTATTCCCCACGGCTACGTTGTTCTAATTTTAAATTATTATTTATTTGTAGAGTTAATTTGTTGTTAACTGTTAATTAGTAGTACTCATTTTTGTGATAAATTTTGTCTTTGATACGCTGTAAACTTAATGAAGTTAACAAACGAGGTAATGAAATTTGTTGTTGATGTGTTATCGCCGGATATGAATAATTTGATGCGAAATTAGTTTTTTGACGCTAAACTTGTACGGAGGCTGTCGCTAATTAACGCAGTTTAGAGGCTTCGTGTTGAAGTCTTTCTTTGTAGAAAAAATGTATGAATTTTACGAAGTTGGCCACTGAAGCTGTAAAATACTGTTTGTTATGTTTCAATGTGTTTTAAATAACGTTACACAAGCCGTTTCCTTTTAGCTTAAATTTTATTGAAATGCTTCGGCTTGTGGTTTTTTTATGGAGTTCTATGTTTTGCTGGGTGATTGAAGTTTACGATGAGCCATTATTTGTTTTTAAAATACGATTTTTGAATTTATGTTAGTATTTGAAGGACTGCAAATTAATAACGGAGAACCCTGAAAATGTTTATTCTGATACCATTTTGTAGTTATGACTTTTCTTAATTCTAGAATGGTTAAGAATGTATTATCGTTGACCTAAACATGACATAAGCCTAAGTACCAGTATTTGATTTTATGTATGTTTTTTGTCCAGATGGAGTAGTGTGTCCAGCAGAGTCCGTCTTATCCTGAAAGATAGCGTATTTACTTTTCACTATTATTTTGATGTTTTACCTATTGCAATATCAGGCCTGATTAGATTTGCTATGCTAGTTTTAATATGGTTTTTGTCATGTCGTTGCGAAGAGCTTCTTGTTGGCCTGTCTCAAGTGGTGGATGGAAGATTGACGTTGTTAAGATCTCCAGACGCTAGGCCATGGTTTGGAGATTTACCTGAAGTTCTTTTCATTTCCACTCTCCACCCCTCCCTTTCATAACTTTCCTTCGTAGTTTTATGACATTAATACTTCCCTGTTTCCTCTCTTATATTTACACCCCATTTTCACAGAGTGCATGTTGTATTTACAGATACAGGTAGAGATATATAAGGGTAGAGAGAGAGAGAGATTTCGGTCAGCGCTAAACGTCGTGGTGTAAACCGCTGGTGAGCGGTGACTTGAGGTGAGTATCAAGAGGAGGAAACGGGAGATCCTCGAGAAAAACCCGCAGGCCAGCGACATAGTCCTACATGATTCCCACATGCGAAAATCCGGGGACCGAACCCGCCGGGAATCGAACCTGGATCGCCTCGGTGGGAGGCGAATTATCTGACCCTTCGGCCATCGTGACCCCTAGAAGGGTCGAGTTGGTGGAATATAAGCCTATAACGCTGTGAGCTTGAGGCCGGTAAAACTAAGTCAAAGTTTATATTAATAATTATGTAATTATATCTTAAGAGTTCCCCCATAGTCAAACTTTAGCTAAAAGTCGTAGTTCGTAAAAAAATAAAAACGGTTTTTTTGTAAGTCCGCTGCGCAAAGAAAAAAATGTGCGCAGTTCAACGTTAGTTAATGCCGTGGTAGTTGTTGGTGTTGGAACGGAAACAATTTCGAGGAAGGGGTTCGACATACGGAGACTGCTTCAAGTACTAACTGAGACTTTGTGTGTAAAAGAACGTGTGTTCGAATGGCTTGGTACGTACAGCAGCTATTATTTACAATTCTTAATAACCTAAGCTGAAATCTTCTCAAGAAATACTGTACTATTGTCTGAATAAATTGTTTACGGTAAAACGTTATTTTCAGTCGTTTATTTAATCGTTGCTAGTCAAGTATCAACTTAACGTAATATCCAGTACCAGCACCAGAAACTTGATGCAACACATAAAACAACATATTGTAATCGGCAATTTATATTTCTTTGTTGCGACTGATGTTGAAAAAACTGAAACTAATAACAAATTCAAATTTCTATTTGTTTACATACGTGTCTTGAGTTACATATTGGTAAAGACTTGCTACTCCTCCAAATAGTAGAGTTTATTTATTCTTCTAAACGTTACAGTAATGTTTAACTTCCCTCTGTTTGATTTGATAATTTTCGCGACATTGGTAATTGCAATTTTCTTTATTCTTATAATTTTAGGTTTTAAAGGGTGGATTAAATAATTTGCAGTACACGTACAACAAGTAAAAAATATTTTATTTACATACACCTCGTAGTCAAATGTATTGCATAAAATTAAAGTAGCAGTAATAAGGTAATAAGGCAGTACGATACAATAAAACTGAAGGTATTTCGGAAGTAAATGTATTGGAAGTAAACACGCGATAGTAATGAATATTTTAGTTAATAAAAAAACAACAAATTTCATTCTAGCAACGAATAGTTTGCAGTCCTAAAAACTAAAATTTATTTAGGAAATGTATGCACCGTGGATGTTTGCGACCATAAATATATAAATTTCACAGCGACCTGAAATGATGTTTATTTTATTTCGTTATACATTCAATAGTTAGTTCCATATTAAATGTACAATTGTTGATTGTTGCACATAAATATTTATTTCTTCATTTAATATACATATCCATTTTACAACGGCGTAAAGGTCTCTGATGTCGGTTAATAATGAATCATAATTGACGGTCGTTGATTTATGTAGTGATTGGTCAGTGTGTGTCTCGTCATAACGTTTCAGATAGCCAGAAATAATTTATAATTCTGTGTTTGCCAGCCTCAGAAATGGTCGCTGTTAATATCAAGCATACCTGCTCGTCACATCAATAATATCTTGTTTATAAAACGTTAACTTAATTTTTATCTCCGTTGTGAATATTGCGATATATTCTGATGCGTATTTACCACTAGTACATGACATTATTGCTGTAACACCTAATGAAACCTAATTGTTTGGTTTCTCTTCAGTTAATTGAGGATAACAATGAGCACTCAATTAATTTGACCAATCTAGTAATTTGTAAATGGAATTATATAAAGCTAATCCGCAAATGCGCATTAAAGCAATAACAAGGAACATTTTAAAACATTCGAACTTTCCAGGGATTTGACACGGGATAGCCAAATGGGTAAATTCCCAAAAATAAGATGATTTAGCAAAAGCTTCGAGGATTCTTTATTAAATTTATTTTCGGTTTCGTTCTACCAGTTAAATTAAAATAAAGTAATCTTAAAAATAAATAATATGTAGAAATAAATGTAATTTTACTGGTCATTTAAATATTTTAATTAGCATTGTTTATTAAATTTTATGTTGTTGACTACTGAATGGAAAGACAAACTTATAATTTTATTTACATAATTATCAAAAGATATTTCAGGTAACCTTAAGAGTAATACGTGGAAAAATATTCTTCATATATTAAATTAAGTACCCCACTCATTCATCAACGCACAGCCTAAACCGCTGGACTTAGGGACATGAAACTGTGAGAGTGGCTTCCCCTTACACCGTAGGCACCCGCGAATAAGGGATTTTTAAAAATTCGAAAAATAAGAGGGTGAAAACGGTCGAAATGTGTTTTCAATTAATCATTGATAACTATAAATCCCGTTCAGATATCTAAGTGGTTTTTGCTTCAGAATGAAGCTTAAAAAATGCATATAATAAGGTTGATCAATTTACGAAATTCGAAATTTAAGGTCGTGATAAGCAGTAAAATTTGTTTCCAATCGATTCTGGATAACTTTTAAACGCGTTCAGATATTTGGTGATTTTTGCTTCAGAATGAATCTAACATATCCCTAAGAAGAAGTTTCAGGATTTTTAAGAAATTTAACTTCTACGAACATTAAAAAAATAAAACGTTGTTTCATAATTAATCCACTGTATCTCTTAATCCTGTTGAGATATCGAGATATTTTTTTTTAATATGAAGGAATCTTATGTAAATACCCAAAAAGCTATTTCGGGAATTTAAAAAATTATATAATTCACGGGGTGTAAAGATATGAAATATTTCAGAAATCAGGCAAAACATTCACAACCACAGGGAAATAATCTTAATTTGTTACGGTTGGCCATTCTTTTGATACTTATAGTTTCTTGGGCACAGGCCAGTATATTGTACACTTTTATATTTTTAAGAATTCTTATGAAGTATCTTGGCGTATGTGTTCGCAACACTGGTTGGAGGTATTGTGTTCGAATCCCATGTAAGGTAAGGTGACGGGTAACTGTTATGGTATTATGTACGCAGATAATGGTGGCAGCTGGCAGAAGAGGTAATTATCTATTTGAAGTATGAAAAAATTTAAGTGTGCCTTCCCCTTTCAATGTAGGCACATGCTAAGAGGTGAAAAAGAACAGCTAGTCGCTACATAAAAGAGTTTACTGACTGAAACCATTGGACCTACAAATGGACGATGTTATGCGAAAACAGTTTAACCCACAAATACGTAGATATGAGTAAATTGAGTTCAAAGTTTAACCCGATATTTTAAATCTGAAACACATTGTCATATAACCAACGAGCTATATAGTTAACATAGAGGGGCGAAAACGCTTTTAAAGTGAAGCCCAATTAAACGACTGTTTTGACCCCAGAAAACATGGCGAACAGCAGTGTGGCCAACATTATGTTAAATATCCGTCATTATGTTCGCATAAAATCCGTTACTTTATAGCTCTACTATATTCCCGCTAAACACAGGAAAAAATGCCAATAATTAATGTAATATATTATACTGTAATAATGTTTAAATTAGCATAATCGCTCTCATCTCTCGACCGGAAATACGAGTCCGCCATTTTATCTAGAGTCAGAATACCACGTTCAATTGGGCTTCCCCTCAGAGCCTTGGAGATTCCGGCTTCCACCCCTCTATGTTTACTATATAGCTCGTTGCATATAACGATCTATTGAACATTAACGTTACATGCCAAATGAGTTTATTTAATTTGAAACCCAGCAGTGCTTTCAGTTAATGTAATTACTTTATTGTGTGCTCAATGTGTCAGATTGTGTGACATTTTTTTTTTATTTATTTAGTTATTTTCTTAGCACCGCAAGCCCTACTATTTGTATGTTTGTTCTGAGGTATTTTATCATAATATTTGTTCTATGCAGTTTTTTAAAGGATGATTGGTAATG
The DNA here is from genome assembly GCA_003012365.1 of Medauroidea extradentata. Taxonomy (NCBI): domain Eukaryota; kingdom Metazoa; phylum Arthropoda; class Insecta; order Phasmatodea; family Phasmatidae; genus Medauroidea; species Medauroidea extradentata. The sequence continues at coordinate 39,631 of PNEQ01000459.1, forward strand.
GAGTCAAGTGAGTGTTGTCGTGCACGAGGAAGGTTGTCGGGATATAGCCGTGGACAATATGAGAAGGCTGGTGAGAACATTCGAAGATGTGCGGTAGGTGATGTAACCCTGAGTTCTAGGGTTTACAATACTAAATAAAAAATTTAATAAAATAAATAATCACAGGTGCGACGGTAGTAATAGGAGTGCAAAAAGAACTACATATATAAATGAAGTATTAAAGATTAAAGGTTTTTTTTTAATGAGCGATATTCTCAACTTTTTTGTCATAAATTATGCCCTTATTTGAATTACAAGATTAAATTTTACACGTGGCTAGACAATCAGGTACACAGCTGCCACCAAGGCAAAGTAAATTATGTCGCACTCGTGTTCCTGAACCCTGTGTCTACCTGATGACGGGAACAGATTCCAGTTCCCGAAACGTCGTAACACTGTCTGTCTGGAAAACTACTGTGTTTTGTTTCATCTCTTCATTGTGTCGTTTGTCTTGTCTGTATATGTCTGATATCTGTTGCGTTTTGTCTCGTCTACTTGTTGTGTTCTTTTGTTATTTTTCTGTTCGTGTCTGATATCTACTGTGTTTGTTGTTTCGTCTCATCGTTGTGTCGCATGTTATTTGGTTTTTTAAATTTTATTTGTTATTAATTTCATTCATTATCTGTTTGTTCCTTGTTTTTATTTGACCCGATTCCATCTTGGAATTCCATGTTGTGTATGTATCTTGCTGACTAAGCATACTCTGCTTATTTTATGGTTTCCTTTTATTTGTTTAGTTTTCTTTGACAGTCATTCAATTTTGCAATGGAGTACGTGCAAGAAACTGAATCTAGTGAGTGTTCTCTTTCATGTATTTCATAAGACGCGATCTCGCCAGGATGGTCGTGGTTCGAGACCTACGACGTGCCGCCGTCAACAACACAATTTATTATATTAGTGCAATGCACTAACTACAACCACCACTTGTCTATAATCGTGTTGTAACGCTGACAGGAATGAGTTGAATGGCTTTCGTTTATCACTGATCATCGCTGCGCTTGGAAAAGCATGAGCGTGAGGCTCTTGCTTACTACACAATGGCCAGTATCGTCTCAGTGGGTTGACACTTGCGCCGCTAGATGGCACAGCAATACTGAATGTTGCTTAAATAATTTTTGCTTTTGGAAGAGTAGTTTTTTCTATATCCAGATATGTTGTTAACTCATTTTTTCTTCAAGTTTGTAGGTTAACCTATTTTTGCATAACACCGTTCATATGTGAAAATGTTTGTGTAGGGTCTCCTCAGGTCGTAGGCGGGTGGTAAGAAGTAATTTTTTGAAATTCGACCCTAAGAGGATGCAAAGGGGTGAAATGTGTTTTTGAGGAATTTTCAGTATAGCTCGAAGCGGACGGCCTAGCGTGGTTTTCACGTAAATAGGACACTCAAAAAAACGCATGTTAGCCATCGGTTTCCCGATTTTCCAAAATTCATCCTTTAAGGGACATATATAAATAATTAATTGTGAACACTGTAGTTAAATGGTTATATCTTCATTTGTTTTGAGATAGGAACAGTGTGAACGGACAGTTCAAGAAAAACATCTACACGAATGCAACGTATGTAGACGTGCTGATTGTTTATGGCTTCATGCAATTGTAGTTCCACTGCAGCCGTAGAAGAGTGCCACCATCGCTTTCCTAGGCAGAGAATACCTGACCGAAGAGTGTTTCCAGAGTTTATAATACATTGCGGTAGAATGTTTGGCTTCCTAGTGCTCACGTGCGGTTGGGACGAGGACTTGACCTGCACGTGGATGAAGAAGAGAACATTATCGGCGATGTTCAACACAGTCCTACTACTAGCACTCAGCGTATTGCTACACGGCGCAATATTTCACAAACAGATGTATGTAAATTACTGCATCATGAATGACTGTACCCATTTCACATACAGCGTGTGCAAAATCTTCACGTAGGAGACAATGCCCAGTGTCTACAATTTTGTAACTGGTTTCAGAACAATCGTCATTTGATGCCAATAATGCTCTTTACGGATGAGGCTACGTTCACTTGTAATGGAATCTCCAAATACAAGTAACAATCGTTTATGAGAGTCCAAAAGATCAAAACCCCCAAAGTATTGTAGATACAAAATTTCAAGTGCGTTTCTCAATAAATGTGTAGTACGGTACATTGCCTGGCCACCAAGGTCTTCAGAACTTAACCCCTTACATTATTGTTTATGAGGTCGGGTGAAGGATGAAGTCTACAGACGTAAAATTAATACACGAGATGATCTGCCCGTTCGCACAATGGATGCTTTTGCTGGCATACAGGAGCGTCATGATGATCTTCGACGGGCAACACGTCATATTCTTCAGCGTGTTTACATATGCATTGAAGCCGATTGTGGAATATTTGAGAATGTTTAGTGAAATCATGTCACTGGACCAAAGAACGACACGACATGAAAAGGAAAGATTTCTGCTATGGAAATGCATGTTAAACAAAAAGTTGTTTTATGTTTTCGAAAAATACATGATAAAATATACAAAACTTGTTAATGTGAAATTTTTTTTAAAATTACAATCTCCTTGTCACTGGAACGAGAACATTAAAGAAAATGAAACAATTTAGATTAATTTAACAGGCTGTCCGTGTTTTTCATTCAAACGGGACTATCTCGACAACCATCCTATATTGACCTCTTGTTCATATGAACTGTTTTGATTACAATGACCAGTACTATCACATCTTATAATGTTGCCCTTTCTTCTTCCCAACTCACCCTGTGTGTGTGTGTGTGTGTGTATATATATATATATATATATATATATATATATATATATATATATTGGTTTATAAAATACTCGATTTATCCAGAGGTGTTGTGTTCACTGTAAAAATGTTTGGTAATTAAGAACACTGCTGTACAAAAGAGTTGAGAAAGTAGGTGTGGTAAAATTGCTTCCTGCGCCTCAGTAATATCGTTCCTACATATTTTTAGCGAACAGTGAAATGCCGTTACCAGACTTGCAAGTAACGTTATTGAACATTCTCTTTACTTACACGCTCAAGTATGGTAAGTGACCTATGCTTTGTTTGGGTTAAAAATTTCCAATGCTATTTATTAGGTTTTTGTAATGTGTTCGCATGTGCGTAAAATTGGTGAATTGTTCTACTAGGACTTCGCAGAAGAGGCGAAATTGAATTAACGGTTTAGTATTCGAATCTCAGGTAAGCATTGATTCGGTATAACTGAGCTTGACGGGTGTGTCCAGCGATAATACTTGTGGAGGGGACGAATGGGCGCATTTCTACAAGAAAAGAAATTCTATAACGTTTGGATTATTTGTACGTACAATGCAACCCAGGCACTTACTTTCCTTACTGACTGAACTTAGCACATTGCAGATTGAAAAATCACTTAAATTTTAAACCGAGTGAGGTAGAGCAACGATAACATGTTGGTTTCGGATTCTAGAAGAACCGGTTTCAAAAGTATACAATATAATAATATAATAATGCGTCATACGTATCAATTTTCTATAAAAATAATGAACGCGTATATTAGGGATTTGAAAACATAACACTTAAAAGTCAATCGGTAAACAAATATTCGTAAAATTTAAACGTAAATATCAAAAATTTCAGTTGGTTAGTTATATAAACAAGTATCATCATGATAATAGGTTTTGGAAATTTATTTCAGTAGGGAAATATTTAGCAGTAAACTCTATGTGATTTATTAAAATTTCAAACAGCTTTTGTTTGTCTTAATTTATTAAAAAGTTTGTCATGTAGGAAAACTATCAGGTAAACATCTTTCGAGCAATCCTTTCGGAAAGTACTTACTAAGACCTCAGTAAAGTTAATTAGGAAGCAACACACACTACACAGGTTGAAGGCGCAACAGTGCTTGGTACACTCGTGTGAATTCGATATAGCTCGTTCATAGGACGGTTCTTGTGATTGGTGGTGTAGTCTCTTTGACTATGGCATTTTAGTAACACAAACACGTTTAACAAATAATCAAAGAAGTAGATTAGATTAGTATATTATCTTTCCTTATTTTATTTCACGCCTTTTAATAAGCGGTTTACAGCTGAAAGTTTCAAAGTGGTGAGCAGACAACAGAAAAAAAATTAACTATAATAATTACTTTGTGCTCAAAGGAAATGATTAACTATATGCGAATTGATACGTTTTATTGTGTTATTAGGAACTTCAACGTTTGTTCTGAGAATGCAAGTAAAATAGCTAGGATTGGTTGAACTGCAATTACTCTTATTTTATAATAATAACAGTAATAATATATTAAGGTGGAGCCTTTCTGAACATAGTGTTTACCAGATAATGTTATTTATCTGCGGGTACACCTGGCAAAACGAAGAGGTTCTCTAAAGAGCTGAATGTGGGCAGTGCATGCAAGAGGAGAAAGAACTGTATCAGAAAGTCACTAGAGATGAAGTATATGTTTGCACTTCCCTTGAAGGCGAGTGGAAGATATCATCAGGAGATGCAGATATCGGAAAACTGAGTGTTGCTACTGTGTTGAACTCAAGAGGATTTCTTAGGACCAAGACTGACGGAGGACTACTCACTGCTTAAACCAATCCTAGGAGTCAAACTAGACACACACACACACACACACACACACACACACACACACACACACACATATATATATATATATATATATATATATATATATATATTGTAGTATGTCTACAGTTGTCCACCTACATTTTAATTAATTGTTTCCTAAATTAAATATTCATAATTTATGTAATTAATCCATTTGATATACTTTATTATTTTCTCTTGTGATTGATGCTAAATGTAATTTAAAGTCATATTTTATATATTTAATGTCATAATTTTCAGTACAAGAATTGTCAAATTTTAATAATTTAAAATTTTAAATATTTCTTGTAATATTGTTTTGTGTTTATATATTTATCAGTGTGCTATAACACACGGAAGTTAAAGAAAACCTTGATTACTGTGATCAGTAGGGCCTAACTATAATAATTTTTTTTTTTTCATTTCTCTTAGTAAGAGAAATTGTGATATTTTCTCTTTTGCGATTTCCGCAAACGAGTTTTAAGTTAGCGTCACTTCTTCTTGGAAAGCTCCTAGGGCATGTCGTCCCACGGCAGGCTTCTCTGCTGAGACGCCTATCCTGCCGTCATCGTAAATTTTAGGGATCTATTGGAGCGGATCCTAGGTCCAAGAAGTCGTTCTATAAGTTTGCCAGGTTTAGAAGAGGCAATTTTATGTTAATTTCAATTTATTTTGGAGTGAACTTGAAGACGACGAGGGATGACGCGTAAGACAGACGCTTACGAGCCTTACTATAAGTTCTATGAATTGTCTTCAGTGTAAACGTCTCAAATTGTATTGCTTTAGACTCCAACATTATTTATTAACGTTTCAAAGTAATATATTAATTTTCTAAATTTTTTGGCAATTAATTGAGGAGAACCTAAGCCTAACCAGAGGCCTGAGATAATTTTAGAGACTTAAATTCTACCGACTGAACAAATTTAAATGTAATAGCCGTGCAAGATTAAATTACAGATTTATTTTTCTTAATAGAACTTTAACTACAGTTTCTGCAATTATCATTTCATATTTAAGCTTTTGTGAGTGCTGTGAATATGTTTTCTTGTATCCTGTTGAGAGCAGTACTTACTGGTAATTTTCGCTTATTTTCTTTACAGTGTAGGGAATAGCACCTATTTTCCGCTAAATTCATTTTTTTTTATTTTAACTATATTCTCCTTCTTTGCTGTTTCTAATTACGTGTTCTCTGTGTAGATGGTTTTATCAGTGTTCTGTAAGAGAAAGCTCACACGCACTACAACACATTCACACATCTATATTCATTTAAAAAGTAAAGAAAAAGATTACAATATATATATATATATATATATATATATATATATATATATATATATATATATATGTCATTGTTAATTACTAGGAAAGGAACGACAAACTCTACATGAGTTTAGTTGTCCAGCACTGCGACAGGGTGTAAGATTTTGAAGGTTCGCTTTCGCAGCTCAGCTGCAGGTGCTTTAAGAGGACTGCGTACTTAGCCGTTGGACGGTGTTGTGGCGTGTCATGTGAATACTTTTTACGCCGAACTTATTCTTATTGTTGTTATCTATGAACTTATTCTTATTGTTGTTATCTATGAAAATAACACCCACTTGAACGCCACTTTTTGAAAATTAAGTATGCTCGTTAGTAACATGCATTTTGGGCTTCTGGAAATGGCTAAAAACGGCTTTTTAGACTGTTGTAAGGCTACGGCCAGACGAGCGTTATTTGAAGCGGCATTGTGCGCTGCAAATGTCGCGGGAAAATGCGCCGCGTGGCAGCAAATGGCAGCAAATGACGCACCGCAGAAAATGAAGCGAGTTGCGACACGCGCGTGACGCAGGACGGATAGAACCGGTCCCATTTCTGGGTGCTATACCGGCCAGACGTGCTGTAATTGCAGCAGACGGAGGAACGAACAGCCACGCTCTGTGATAAACGTAGTATGCAATGGATTTAAGTTATATCGACAGTGAAAGAATTGTACTAAAAATTGAAAGTCGACCGTGTTTGTACGATACGAAATGCGAAACGTACAAGAATCGTACGTTAATAGTGGATTCGTGGTTGTGTGTCGCAAAAAATGTTATCGGCGAAAAATGGAACGAGATGACGAATGAAGAGAAAAATGCATATGGTAAGTGCAATAGACGTATTTCACACTATGTGCAAGTGTAGGTGTATGTTTGTAAACAAATAGGTCTGGTACGTGTATGATGTAACTGTTATAAATTAAATTACATGTTTGATTTTTTGAGACAGATTAGTAAAAAATACCAACAGGAACTAACACACAGGCAGAACTCTCACTTTCCAGTAATAAATACAGAAAACTAGGTTTATTTATTGTACACAATTGCCAATGTACTTTATACAACATTGCGGGACATTTTCCTTGTTTAGAGTTGTAGTACTTAGTAAACCATCTCCAAATGACCTCACCGGTGATGTGACAAAAACATAACGTAATGTAATTATATCGGAATACTAGCAAATATAATAAGAAAATTAAAACAGGATCCTCTGTTCGCACAACACTGTGCACCATGAAAACGACACAAACGTTCAGTACACAGCGGATAACTACATGTTTGCAACAAAGCTATTTTGCCATGGCAATGATCTTATGTCGCTGCAGAAATACTGTGCGAGATTATCCCTGATGTTTATTCCATCGAAGTTCCTCTTGTTCCACGAGGAAAGACGCTGTCCGTAGGCGTGTCAGTGTGTCTTCAAAGTTGTACCCATTACGCTGCCTTACATTAAAAAGTTGTGGAGTACACAACATTCCTTGATTATAGTGTCTGAAAAGTCACAGCTGACATATATAGGCCGATGAAAAATTCACCATTTGTTCCCGAAATCACATTCCACGAACCTGCGAGCACGCGACAGTCTGTAGTTAAATATTCTCCTTTCATGTGTGAGATGTTTTCCTGGATATGGCCTCATGACATTTTCGCAGAGCGAATGCCTCATCTGCTACGAACGTGTAAGGAACTGGTACACCGTCAGAGTCAGTACCGAGTGGTACATTTAAGGTGTTGGAATAAATCCTCTGCCCTAGCACAGTATTTTTCAGTACATTGGAGTCGCTTTCTTTCCCGTATGCCCCAACATCTATGTACGTGAAACAAGAGAAAAATTCCTTGTGGTTAAAGGAATCATTGCCACTATGACTTGGACGAATTATTCTTACATGCTTGCCGTCTATTGCGCCGAGGCAGTGTGGGTAGTCGGCTCTTGCTGCAAATGTTTCTGAAATGCGTAACCAGTCGTTTGTTGTCGGCTGTTTTATGTATTCTTTGCGTAGAACATTCCACAATGCTGCACATGTGTCGGCAACTATTTCCGCAACTGTTGCCCGACCAATCAGATACTCTAAGGGGGCTTACGCACTGTCGACTGGTTGCCGGCAACCGAGTTGCTGGCGACCACGAGACAACAATACGGGAACGGGTGTTTACACACGTGGTCGCCGCAACCACCTGGTTGCCGGCGACTGAAACAACACTAGCAACTCAAACGACGACCAAACGTTGCGGTGACCAACGAGACAGCTGGAGTTCTTACCGCACGTACGCACTGTCGACTGGTTGCCGACATTTTTCTTGTATCCAGAGCGCATTTGTGATTGCAGTTATGTCGTTCGATACCGAACGGTTTATTTTGGAAGTGCAGAGGAGAAATGCGATCTGGAATGTATCCTGTCCAGAGTATTCTAATCGCGATATGAAGAAAAGGCAGTGGGAAGAAATTGTAGACATTTTCGCCGGAGAGGAACTTCAAGAAAAAGAAAAGAAGGACTTAGGTAAGTAAAAACGTGTTTTATGGTAGCTAAACATTATTATTTTAATTCTGTAACATTTGACATTTAAACGGCAATAGTAATAAATTAAAACACACCATGACATTGTTGGTTCGTTGCGTCGTAAAATGTCAAAATCAAATATGAATTAAAAACTGTTGTCTCAAAAGTGAACGTATGCTACATTGTTGACACATTATGTCATACTACACTAAACAATGTTCGCTTGCCATTCCAGCCGGCCTTCATTCATGAAAAAGTTTGCATATATATCTCTGTAGTGACATCCACGTCCTATCGGTCGAGGTATTACACGTGTCCCGACATTGAGCAAACCAGGTACAGATAGAGTGTCTTGGTATCTATACCCGTCTCTTTTCCTGGTGAAATTATGAAGAATGCAACAGGCCTTAGTAATCGCAACTGCATAGTCTGTATTCACATTCATGGGCCTATGGAAAATACGCCATTTGTTGGCTAATATACCGAATGCACACTCCACAAAACGTCGAGCACGAGATAATCTGTAATTATATGTTCTTTTCGTTGCTGATAGGCGTGTTCCTGCAT
>PNEQ01000460.1:0-17968 GCA_003012365.1 Medauroidea extradentata
GACGTAAGTAAATACTGTTTCACAATTAAAGCTTCGTCTTCCACTCTTACATGCTAGAATATTATCGTTACGTGAAAATAAACGGCAATCGGCAAATGTGCGGGCGAATACTAGTGCTCTTAGGCCTAAATAGTAAAGTGTTAAAAATCGGGGGCGAGCGTTAACGTAATTTATAAGTGGACGTGACGTGATGGCGTCAGCGTAAAGTCTTGTACCTAGACGCTTGATTCAGCCGTCAAGTCTCGGAGGCATGAAACACCGAGGATCTAGGTGATTGCACAGTGCAGACAGGTACCTAGATGATCGGTTCTGCCTCCACATCTTGTAGGCACGAAGAACTAAGGATCTAGGTGTGCGTGCCGGCGTACCACACTTCCGATTTATGGACGTTTGCAACGGTCACATTTTGCAGATTCCACATTTTTACCATTCTGATTCTGGCCAAGACGTATTCTCGCCGAAAGTGATCGAAAACCTGGTCCCTCGGTAAACGTCTTAACGGAGTTTTTCTGTATTTAGTCTCCTGATGAAAAAGACAGGGTACTGAAATTATTTTGGGTTTTTAAAATACTGCTTTAAGCCTTTCAAAATAATGGTGTGGCCATTATGCGAGTAAATATGGTATACTCTTGTCCACAATGACCTTGGCCCGACCAATCTGATATCAATTTCATGTAATTTTCCAAAATTACACCCAGCAAATGCTAGTGTGGCTTCGTAATACCGTAAAGAGACAATTTCTTCTCACTCTCCTGTCTCTATACGCCGATCTCCATAGCGTAGTCAGCCAGACGCCAGTCTACAGTACGAGAGATCCTGGGTTTGAATCCCGGCTTGGGCATGAAGGATGTGTTGTCCCTTCACCTCACTTCATCCGCATTGGCGGTTACGACTTCGTTGTTAAAGGGCAGTTAAATCCTCTCACCACATGTCTCTATTTAAGCAGCTCGTCTCATCTTAAATGATCTTCATGTCAGCGAGATGTTCAACTATACCTACATACCATCTGGCAATCAAATTTCCTTCAGCAAATGCCTTGGATTTCAACATAATATCGCACTGACTTGTGAAGTTTTTAGACTCCACAATACTTCCTGTATATTCACAGACGCAAGCAACACAGACAAGCCTATTACCACCAAGCATACAGTACAGTCGTACGACGGCCAGTAGAATAACTGCTGAACCTGGCATAAGAAAACCTATCTCACACGGTACTTATGAAACTTCTGCCCAGAGAGAAAACTTCTACAATAATCAGAATATAAAATTCCTTAAAATAAAAATAATACAGTAAAAATTTTATATCTGAAGTCCTGTTCATAGAAATCACTAATTATCCACACAAATACTATGAAGTGAAATAAAAACCGGAATTAATTAATTATATAATCTCTAATTTTCAGAACACACTGTTGGTCATTTTAAAATTCTCTGCAGTACTACTAATTACGTATGTATTAATGTAGTTTAAAAATACTAACATATACACATAGTTCATAATTTTTAAGCTGCCATTCTATTATAATATGTAGTATGTACTGCATTCTTGAGATAAAATTGCACAAAATTAATTTTAAAGAAACACACATTTTATGTCACAGACTATGATGCATTACACTTTCCATTCTTAACTGTCGAAACTACGGAAATTTTCCATTTCTGTATCACGCCTAGCACATGCTAGCCTATGTTGTTAGTTTACTGTACTTTTTTTATTTATAGGAACTTAAGTACATGAGACAAAATTTCAGTTTGATTCCAGTATGTGAAAATATAATGGTTGTGTGAACATTCAGCATAACTTACAAAAATAAAAAAATTGTATACATACTTTTTTTCCTATCAATAAAACAACTTGTAACAATATCATAACAAAATGAAAATATTTAATTTCAACAAATATCCAAACATTTAACAAATGTTTGTTTAGGTTATTATTGATATAAAAATGTTAAGGTTTTATTTTGTCTAAATGAAAATTGCCTGCTTTTAATGCACAAATAAATCAAAATAAGAAATTGGTGGAATCTGTTACAATGAAACCAAACTAACACCTTAGTTTATTGACATTTAAAAATGTATAAAAGTTCATGTTTGACTTTTGTAACAATAAAATCTGCATTTAAATTTTTTTAGCCAACAACACTTCAAAAAATATATTTTTTTATTTATTTCATTATGAAAATTTTATTTGCATACCTTTAACTTTAACTGTGACATTCAACGTAAGTTGAATATGCAATAAACTGAAAAATTATATTTTTACACTTTCTGGACATAGTTAAAATTATTCATCGTGGCACAGCTAAAAAGTTAAAAAAAATATATCCAGTACTTGATAACAATATACATATCAACAATGATTTGACACAATCATTGAGACACATACTGTGCCTTTTATTACGACAGCAATGATCTGCTTGAATAAATAAACAGTTGTGTGTATAAGCAATGAAAAATTAAATTTACTAAACAGTTTCTGTAAACATGCAACAGACACTTAGGATGAAGACTGCGTGAACAGTTACACGATAAACCCAGCCCAAATAAATACCCTGTAATTTACTGGCAAGAATATGCATTACCAAACACAATAAAAATATTTTCTATGCTAAGCAATACAATACTGCTTTCAATAATAGATTCTATTAACTTAAACTAATGAGTATTTATGTTATCAATGGTAACGTTGCTGTGATCTATTGTTCAACAAACAAAATAAAATGTCCAAATAGGCTAATTAGAAAAACACTTCAACAAATTAAAAACAGTAGGGAGGGAGGGGGGTGACATTGGTTTTGGCCTATGCACCGCTAATTTTCCAACAAGGATTGTGTGTGTACCAACATTAAAACATAGGTATCTGCGAGATACATATTGTAATATACAATGAAAAATAATATTTGTAGTTAATTGCCATATATTACCATGTTAATGTCAGTATCTACACGTATTAAACCTTTTGTTTTGTTGTAATACCTGTTTTAAGAATGTTGATGCATGATAGTCTTCACAATTTTTGTAATGGTATGCCCAAGGAGTGTGTAAGGGCATGCTGGCATTTTCGTTTAATACCACTCCTTATATGGTTATGATTTGTCCACTTTCATTAACTACTTTTGTTTTGTTAGGCCTAGATTTTTAATTTAAAGTTTCAGTCCATATTAAGAAACATTTCTACGACAGTTGTTAACCTGGCACTAACTAACCTATAAATATTTTGGTGGAGTGTTGTGTCCCACATGCTGCTAATAGTTTTAATAATAATAATAAATAATAACAACTTAGTGCAATTCTACAGAAATATTACCTACGTTATGAACAGTACTTGAATCAAAATGTCAGATTCACTCTGTATAACCTAAAATGTATAGGTTACGTGTGTGTATATTTTTAAAAATTACCTAAACTAAATTAACAGCCACGCAACAAAAACACTCATATAACAAGATTTTAAGCAAATTAAACATTAAAAAAAAGTTTAATCAATACGATGGTAGTGTGTCTTGCATCATTTTGAATATTAACAGAAAACTTATCTCAAGAGACTTTATAAGATTTATGTCGCAGTTGGTAACAAACAATAGTTTACAACATACAACACAGAGATCAGGCCGTAAATCAGGATGGTTGCTTAACCTGGCAATGGCAACTCTTATAAACCCTTACGTGTTCCTTGACTTAATAATAATAATAATAGTAATAATAATAATAAAAAGGTCATTATCAACTGAAAAACACATACACACACTTACACACACAATAGTTGCAACTACAGGATTAAGTGTACATGACAAAAATACAATTTTACTAGAACTACTACAAAAAATTATGCAAAGTTACACTGGGAAACATTAGTGCTGAGCCAATACAGATACAGTATTTACCAGTACAGATATAAACAGATATGGGAAAATAATTTTATAAAATCAACCAAAAAAATTCAACTTTAAAAATCTAACAAATATTATTTTATCATATCTTATTATAAGCAGGTACTCACAGTATTTGTGGTATTAACAGGTGTTTGATTAATAAATCAATGCTGAATATATTACTTAAATATTGCAAGTTGAAAGCAATATGCAAAATTAACAATTTTAAAAACAAAAGCAACACAGTAGTATTAGAAAATTTTTTTTAGGTTCCTTCTCCAGAAAATATTTTGTGTGACATATTCCTTGGGCACAATATCTGATGCTTAAATTTTTGTAAACATTTGATTCTGGCACAAGAAACGAATGTGTCATGTGGAAAATAAATTTGCTTATAAAGTTGGCAAAACCTGTTACAAGAATTGCTCTTCTTAACTGACTAAAAAAAAATGAGGTCCTGTTTTTCCCTACTACATTTGCATGTTGAAATTTTTTAAAAACTACATGACCGAGTTTATGATTCGTTTACTAGGGTAATTAGTAGACTTATGGGAAGGTTTTGGTATATGGTAGATAAGACACCATTTTTATTTGAACACAGTAATATCTTCAATACCTAATTTGTGGGAACGGCGGTAATTCCTAATTGTCACAGTAACGTTGAGGATGTATCGTATTGTTGCAGTAAAATTGTAAAAGTATCTTACATTGAGTAAACAAATAACATTAACCATTTCTTTCACTTTCATTGCTACGAATACAACGTGCATGTTCGTTGATAGTATCGAGACATTGTCTATTTTGATCAACAGTCTCGTTAGTTCTGATTATTGCATTCGATTGGCATTAGCAGGATACTGAATAGTCCTAAATAAAAATTATTTAGCATAAAAATCCGGCTTCGTAAAAAGAACTAAACAGTCAAAGATAGTTAACAATTATATAACACAACAACTACCTAGTTATGTAGGTAGGTAACTATGTTCTAGGAATGAAAGCAAATAGCACAACCTATTATGAACAAATTAACTACCTAGCTAGCCACTATATTTTTCAAGTCTGATATCTTAAGACCATGTTGTATGATTTAATTTATTATTTAAACTCTTTTACAGAAATATGAAGTAACACCACATTTTAGTATTTTATGTCCATAGCTATTGGATATCTGTAATGGTTCATCACTATAAAAATAATGATCCGTGATCAAGTTCCGCCTAAACTCTAAGATGTACCTCACACAAGATATTACTCCAAGCCACACTCTGAAAATGGCCAAAGAAGCACTAATAAGGCAGGCCATCACGCAATACATGAAATGATACATGCAATCCCTGTTCAACTAAGAACCGCTGGATAACTTAAAATTATCAAGAAGTGGCTACAAACATACGGTATCTTCCACATATTCAACCATGGTTTTACAAATATGACTCTTTCGTAGCACAATAAAGATGAACAATTTTTTTTTACATCAAAATTTCACAAACCTGAATTTAAAATGGAAAATTATTTTACGTGATTTTCTTCATAATGAAAACTTTACATCATTATGACATTTTTCGTAACATGAGAAAACAAGTGTAGATAGTATACAGTAGTTTTAAAATCAAAAGCAGTAACTAACATGCACTATAACATAAACTTTTTTTTAATAAGCAATGTTTCAGTTGGCAAGTGAGGAAACAAACTACAGTTTCCTAACTTAGGTCGCCTGTGCAAACTTCTGATGTGAACTTAAAACCTTCCTCTTTGTTTAATCATGATTTTTCAATACTAGTAGTTTTGTGGCAGCATAAAGAAAAGTTCAAGCGCTTCATTTAAGTCTCTATATACATATTCATACAACCTTAAGACAGCAGTCATCCATACTAAGCCAATAACTGTTACTTAAAGGAACAGTACAAAGAACTCTGCCCTTCATAATTACTCTGCAAGCACCATTGTAAATATTTGTAGTACCACTTAACACAATACATAACTACGTAGTGAGTGTTGAAAATCAAAATACTGCACATGTATAACAGTGCAAATAGCTCATTTGTGACCCCAATAAGTACGTCAATTAATACAAAAAAAAATTAAGTAAAAACTTAGCCCAGTGTTCACATCCATGCATAAAAAATTGCATACATAAAATACGAAAAATACCCAAGTTAATAAGTCTTCAGCCAACAATTTTTTTTCTTTGAAGTAAGGCTCAGAAATATAACGACATATGTCTAAATACAGTAATTATATGGAAAACATACATGTGATTCAATCCTTTTATAGGCTGCCAACAACTGTAAAATTAATATCTTCTAAAGGCAAAATTGATAACAAAAGCTAAACAATACAAAACTTTTAGAGCACAGTACTTAACAGCAAAAATGTCCTAGTTAACAGAAAGCATGAAATAACCAGGACTCAAAATGTGCTCATTTAACTGTAAACAGCCTGTACAAACAGGCACAAATTTTTCAATTATTTCAGGAAGTAACATAACATAATTTCACTGTACATAGTAACTATTTGTGTAAGCTAGAAATAATATTTTACTAGGGTTAATAAATAAGTTAAATAAATTTACTTTTACAGCATATTTAAGCAAACAAAACAAACACAATATTATTCTAAGAGAAATTAAATCTCAGTATTATTTAAAACTTATCAATGTGGCAACCACATAGAACGTAATAAAATCATCCTCATTTCCATTTATACTTTATTAGCCTGACTACTTAAAGTACTTTTTTGGTACCATGTACATATCACACTTTAACATGAGTTTAATACAGAACATAAACATACCTCCTACAAAGCAATGACAAGAGCGGCATAAATAATGAATAAAAATAAGCACCATGATCAAAAAATATATAAACAAACTTGTGTGTGTACACAGAAAACAATTGATTGAACATTTAAAAACTAAAAATTCTACAGTAGTAAAAATGTTCTGTACACACAAGTACTGTACTTAAAATTGAAAATTTGCACTAATACATTTATGCAGCTTCTAAAAATATTTTTGTAAATGGGTTGGTAATCATTCTTCTCCGAACATAGCTGAGTCACAAATCTAAAAGTACTTAACACAAAAAAAAATGTGGTTGCTTTGACTATTAGCTTCGTGACATTTGCAAGTAGTTTGTACTTTCAAAAAATTTGTAAAACACTGGGACATCACAATTTATTCTCCCCAATATTTTTGGTATAGAACAGAATTACCATAACCAGGGAAAGACAACACAATGCGCTTTTCGCGACATTTCACCAAACCAATCAGCTTTCTCGGGCGAAGAGAAGACAAATTCTGGAAAACCACACGCAGTAATTGGTTAGCCTAGCAGCCAGGAGGCTAACTAGGGTAGGTGGCAGATTTGAAAGTGGACCACTGAGGCGTGGTTATCGTGGGTTGAAGCTTGGTGGCCGTCCGAATATTGTTATGTATCATGAGGTATGCTAGTTCATATCGTCTTAATTCTGCACTATTGCTGATTGGTGTTAAGGGCGCCGCCTACCTGCGCATTAGAGGTCTGAAAAGGTTACCTTGAAGCAACTGTCAAATGTTTCATCGCCACTACGAGCCAAGCACTGAACTAGCGTGCAAGATTCCCCCCAATCCATGTTTACCGTGGGACTTCCAGCAGCGACCATACAATTTTATTGGAGGAAAGTTTGTAGCAAAGTTCAGTGAAAGTTTTTATCCGAATTTTACATACATCTGGTTAGTACGTTTTGAAGTACAGCATTCTGTAATCGCTTAACAGTTTAACACAAACACACATTTCAAAAATATAGCTGGAAAGTGTGTGCCTTTAGTATGATCTGAGTTCACATACAATAAAAACCCCTTTATACATCCTCTCTTCCCCCTCCCCCAAAAATTTTTACGCTTTCCTACATTTCCTTGTTTTATTTTACCCAATTCTATATAGGGAATTTTACTATGTGTACATATCCTGTTGACTAAAGTTTACCCTGCCCATTTATGTTTTCATGTATCTATACTTTTCAATGACAGACATCTGCTTTGCAATGGAGTATGTGCAAGAAACTACAGCTCCTCATGCACTCCCATTGCACAGATCTTTCAAAGATCATAATTTACACCCACTTTTTGCAGTCCCATTTTCAACTTTTGAAATAAAACTTTCCATCATTTTACTCTTTTCTGCATTTCAAAACAATTTTTCCAGGTTCCTTGAGAAGTGTAACAAAAAGGATGTACCACTACACTTTACATTGGGCTCAATCTAATATTTATGTTTTTTTGTGTAATTGCCTTCCGACTCAATCCAATTTGAATCTTAGTTGTATGAAAATACCTAAGTACAGTATTTAATTTGGGGAGCAGTTCGAAACTGAATTTAAATTGACATGGAAGCAAACAAATCTAAACAAAAGGCTAGGCATATGTGAAGTTCTCCTTTTAAATGGAAAGCAAAGTTGGATCAAAGCTTGCATTGTGCAAAGCAATGTCTAAGTCAAAGTCAAATTGTATAAAATAAAACTACTGTATGCAAAGAAAGAGAAGGCAGGAAATGACTCCTAGGCCATGTCTTGCCGCCCGAGGAAGCCAGTTTAATACTGGCGAAACATTGCGACCGCCCTTCCGTGCAAAAATGTGTCGTCCCTTCATTTGTGTGTACCTATTTACAAGTATCAACTGTAAGTACTTGTACTTCTGTCTGTTATATTACTTTACTAATCATGTAGACAGAGATGCAGAAATACTTACAGAATCGTACTTGCAGGTATAAACATAAAAAACAGACGAACCAGACATTTTTTCGCGCGGTCGCAATGTTTCACTGCCCAAGCCAGCTTTTTCAGGTGGAGAATTATTACATATTTCAGAATGGTGGGTGCTAAGCGGCGGTTGGTAACTAGTACAACTAATGGTCGAGGGGCGAACTAAGGTGGGGTGCGAAATTTGAATTTAAGTTCTAGTACTATATAGAGTCCTGGTAGCTGCCTGAATTTTGTGATATACTGTCAAGGCTCTCACAACACCGGTGTTGTAACAGGAATCAAAAGAGAGTTTGTGGGAGGCTACATATGCAGCAATGGGTTTATCTTGAAGGTTTAGACTGGAACTGGCTATCACTTGTTTGGTATCGGACCTGTGGCCATTCATCCTCTATCTAGTGTGTTCGTGGTGAGGCCAATGTATTCAGTACCACGCTGTGTGCACTGTAGTTGGTAGATAAAGTTGTTTGTCCCACAGCTGTAGCTGCCTTGAACTGGGTACGTATGATTGGTGAGCCTGCTACAGTAGGACATTGAGGTGGGTGCAGCAAGGGCTATTGCTATGGGGGTGTTGATTGTGCTGAGAACAGGACTGTGTGGTAGTTCGCGGCGCATCAGTTTGTTGCAGTGTTATTTTCCGCTCGAGAAAGCTGGCTTACCCACACAAACAAAACAAACAACTTAACAATAAAAAAAGTTAATGTACTGGAAATTAATTGGAGATAATATCTTCACAAGGAACGTCCTAAACGTTACAGCAAGTTGTAGATTTTACTTTTTTTTTTTCAAAACAATTCACCATACTGTTTTTTTTTTATGGTTAAGTTTTACTTTTGCTGTAAACACAATAGCCCTACATGACCACCCAGACGCAACAAAAAATTTCTGACAACAATGAGAGCAGAATTATTGTGACATAAGTTTAAATTAGTTTATGTTCATTAGCATCGGGGTGGTTTTGTCAGGTAATCATGATATTGTCATTAGTTAAATTAAATTGTGCTGCCAATGTCAATGTACACAAAATAAATACATTCCCGCCGTGCAGCGAATTTCAGCGTTTAAAGTGCAAACACATGAAACAACAATTGGGGTTACATATTAATGTGAAATCACCTGCTCCAAATAATTCATTACTGCAGCAAAATTTTGATAGGAACTGTGGTTACCTTCAAGCATCTTCAACGTGAAGGTTTTTATAGGTCGAAGGAACAAAAACAACTTTGATTTGATTTTTAATATTTTAAGCTTAGCACGCACCAACGAAAGGAAGGCTCAATTTATTTTGCACATACATACAGTTTCTTTCTGCATACATTGAAACAGATTCCATAATTTACTTTCTTTCATACATCCTATGTACTCATTAACACTCCCACTCAATTATTTACAAAAATATATACTGTAATCTCATTAAAATTTAACATTCACAACAGTATAATTGTAACAATTACATAAGAACATACAGCAAATTGCACTTAACCATTTGAAATAAATATGTACTAACAATGTTGCCACTACCCTTTCAGTCACAAATTACTGGAAACTTACAAGTATCCCTACTGCAAGGAACAAATGTTTTTAATTTCATCATACTTGTAAGGCAGTAGAACTCAGTCAAAACCTTGGAAGAAATGACGAACTAGTGATATGCCTTGAATTACTAAGTGTGGTCATTTTACAAACCAACCTTATGCTCTTGCTTATAAACTGTTTCTTTAATATATGTACACAATACATCTCACTGGATGCTAGATTACCCTCGAGTACAGCAGGAACCATAAATTTGCTTTTCGTGCAACACCCATTAAAGACGATTGAAAGAGTTGAAAAAGGTAGTTAACTTCCAAGTAACAGCACTTATTGAAGGGGATAGATATTACCAAGGACAGACTCAAAATTATAGACAACCTGAAATGCCAATTCAAATAGTTTGTAGCAGCTGTACGGATTTACCAGCTTGAGAAGCTGTTTGTGAATCTACATGTAATAGTAATACAATGTATGTTACCTGACAAAACTCAAGTAGCTTACCTATATGTGTATAATTTGTATACCATGTTATAACATTTCTGAAGGGACTCAAAACTGTGTATTTTATAAAAGACAATTCCTTATAAAGGGGTAATTTATTGTTATAAAACAGTTTGGGGACCAAACATAAGCCTCAAAACCACGAAAATTTTATGCAAGAGTTCATTTTAACAGGCTTCCACTATATTTTATTTAGTATTGTTTTCCCTTTTATGTTGACACACAACAGTCACATCAAGTTATAAATTACGTTGTTGCCTTTTCCCAAATTTTAGCAGTCCACCATTTTTGCCTAAGAACACTAGCATTCACCCGCACTTTGCTGATCGCATGTTGCCGTTTATTTTTACATCAGGGTAAAACGTTAGTACATATGTAAGATTGTTAGGCCAAAGTTTTTCATTATAAACCAGTATTTTCTTACGTTCAAGCATTTATCCAAAGTGTATTTTTAATGTATTGTTGTTTCCTGCAAATTGTGTTAACCTGTACCAGAGTTTAAACACAAACACGGCTGAGTGCCTAACCAGTAGCGCCAATCCCGTGCACAAACTATGTTAAGTGACTAGACAATAATCACTGAAAATACACATATAAATATTAATTCCTTGTTTGTTATTGCTTGTAAATGTGTTTAAAAATAATATAAATATTCTTGTGTATTACATGCTTAAACGACAATACGAACGTTTATAATTAAGTAGGGAAGTTTGTGTGACACTAGTAATTTTGTGGCACGAGAATAAGAATTCCCTTCTGTGAGAGTGGTATGCCTGTAGTTGCAGAAAGCCTGAAGCGACCGGTCTGCCATTTGCTAATGGTACTTTTCGGCTCCTTTAGAGGTATATAAAGAGCGCACATTGCCTTAGCTCGACCTTCAGGCCGGGTCGGCCTGGCACGCTCCCTGTCCTGCAATACCATGCAGACTGCTACCTGACCCAGGGAGCCAAAGGCTGCATCCTTCCCATTCTTTACTGAGGTACCTGACCCACACAAGGTTGATATATGAGTCATCCGTGTTTCGTTTATTACTTGCTCGGAGACTAACCTTCGTGCTCTTCAAGACACGTGCCTTCTCGTCTCCATGCGCCTATGCACTAGTTGTAAAAGTGTTATCACACACATTCCAGTTTTTGTAAGACTACTGAAGTTAACGTGTACAAGTAAAGCCTTAGTAAATATTTGTACCGGCCACAGTCACAGATCATTAGTCAAGTTACCAGCTCCAAAGCCATTTGTTGTTAGCGAGGCTACGGAACATTATAAACCTCTCGGGGTAAAATAATCACTACATAACCAGAGCCACAAGCAAGGCCTTATCTCTAAACCAGTATCTAAATGGCCTGAAGTGTACTGTCACATTATTGTGACATTGTTGCATAGGTATCATGTCTTAACTATTGTCATATCTCATATTGTAACCTATGTTTCCCCCAATTGTGATTTGCTCTAGTCTTGATTGTAGACAGGTGCGAAAGAAATAGTTGTAGTCAATGTAAAACGCCAAGTGACGTAGATTGTGTTGTTAAATATAAGCACGCTGTGAAATAAAATTACTGTACTTCATTTGTCTTTCATGAAAACACCTGAAGTAAAAACCCCCTGAAATCCTTTACGAAGCGAGTGAAATATCCCTCCCCAGTAAAACCTTGTTAAGAAGTTTCTGAAGGGACTGAAAAATTTAAACTTCTTACCTGGGAAAACTTCTTAAAAGGATCAAATTACTATTGTATACATAGACACTGTTAAAATAATTCAAACTTATTACGATGGAAAACTTCTTAAGCAGGAACTTCTTAAGAGGGTTTCACTGTATTTATATAAGATTGACCCCCTTGCGCCAGAGTTCTTCCTCGTTGGCTCACCCGGTAGTCACTCACTCAGTCAAGGTTAGCTCTACTACACACTAGTCTAGAACAATAACCACCAGTCCCTCATGCTGTCTCGTTCTTAAAAGATCTTCTAAATAAACGCACTGCTACTACTCCGCAATCTGACCCCCACCACAAACCTCTAGTGCAGGCCTGCCGTTTTAACGGATTTTATCTGTTTTAACTGATATTTAAAGGTTAAAACGGATAGATGGATAATGTTAGGTATTCACGGATATTTCAGATATATGTCCTTATCAACAACTGACACAGTAATTAGCTAAGCACATGAATGGATTGATTAACGAGAGTACCAAATCTTCTTCATATTTATTTTAAACCGAGAAATCTTTTCCTTTATTTTTTGTAGAAAAGGTCACGCTATATACAAGCAAATACAAGAAAATTTATGATTTATTTCATGCCAAAATAAATAATAAAGGAAATCTCTTAAAACCCCTCATAATGGCTGCAACCCATATTTTGGGCCAAAAATTATGGTAAAAAACATGTGACGATCATGTTAATATATATGGATATTTACATTTTACATGCGGTGCCATGAATTACGTCTCATTCGAGGCCATAAATACACTTATGGAGATAAATTCAGTTTTCAACAATAAATAGCTGCTTGAACATGTTTTTAGTTTCTCTAAACTTGTTCAAAAAATTTTTCCAAATAGGAAAATGGGTGGATAGTTTCACTGCTATTTTACCGAAACCGGTTAGAAAATAGTTCAGTCTGTAAAAAACATTTAACAGTAGATGGTTTCCTGTATAACATCTCAATTTTTCACAATACGTACTATAATAATTAACCATACGTAATAATTTCATTGTCAAAATTTTACAGCAAGAACTTGCCTCGAACACACATACAGATGTGGAAGTTTCACTTACAAACACATTACCTTTAACAAAATTTTAAGCAATTCTAGGTAACTGAAGTTGCCGCAGATAACGACAGCCATTTGGATGACAGTGGTTGTCATAGATAAAACCAGCAAAGATAATGCTGGAAACACAATGGCGCGACAGACGTGATGTGAATAACAAAAGATGTCAGCCAATCAGCACCGAGGTTTCTGTGATGTCACCACGTCCGCCTCAATTCTAATTGGCTGAAAAATTATTTTACTAGTGTTCACACTTTGTGTCGTGACTGTCGCACTATTGTCATTCCAGCATAATGAAAATATGACTATACTATTGCAGTATGCTCTTATCATACACTACCTTGCTGACAAAAAATTACTAGCATGGAAACAAAGTTCACACAATACTGCAACACAGTACATACACATAATTATATACATATAGGTACATAGTAAGGAACTCTCGTAAAAAAAGTAATACAGTGGATTCTCTATCCAACGATTCTCATGGGACTGACAAAAAATTTCAATACATGAGGGATTTCAATGGATGTGGTCTTAAAATTCTGTAAAATAAATTAATTGGCCCCAGAATGTGTTCCATGGATGCAGGTCTTTCAATCCATCAGGTTTCAATACATACAGAATCCACTGTACAGTCAAACCTCTTTAATACAAACCTGAAGGGACAAAAATTTTGGCTATTTGTAATAATGAGGTTTGTATTAACAGGTGTTCACTAAAACCTCAAAATGTTTCTAAAATATTGGTCACCCTGTTTATCCCGGCAAAACAAATACAGTAAAACTCTAAGAAGCTTTTGAAGGGACTGAGGAATTCAAACTTATTAACAGGGAATAACTTCTTAAAAGGGTCAATTTATTATTGTACTAACGAAGATGGTGGATACAAATCGAACGTATTATGAGGGAAACTTTTTCAATGGGAAACTTCTTAACAGAGTTTTACTGTAGTATTTTCACCATAATGACTACCTTTTACTTGAAAACTTGATATTGCATGGTTTAATCCATAAACAAAATTTTTATTAAACATTAATGTAATTATTTCATTTCTTGTCACATTCCAAGGGGAATAAAACTCGCTTCGTATTAATGAGAACTTTGTATTAACAAGGTTTGTATTAACAAGGTTTCACTGCATGCATTTATTCAAGTTTAACTCTTTCGCTATGAAATAAAAATTTTTTACTATGCTAAGATAGCGTAAAAAAAATTTTCAAAAAAAATTCTTTTGTAAATAAAGAAGTTTTTTGTTAACTTCAAGTGAGAAAACCATGTACCTAGTGTTTACAGAGTAATTTAATGTGGTGTATGACTAAAGTTGTTGCAGTTAAACAATATTTTGTATATTTGACTATAGTCGAATGCCGCAGCGAAATAATAGATGACAAAATAGAATTCACAACCACCCATTATGTAAATACCATAATAACAATTGTGATTGTATAATCCCAGCAAATTCAATGCTTGATCAATTAACATGTTGCCTTTACTTTCACACAGTAGAACACCAGTTTTACTATTCTCCGAATTTCCGACAAAATGCAATATGTTTTTGTGAAGGCACTTTTGCCTTTCTACCAATATAATTTCATTAAGAATACCTAAAACAAAGGCTAAATATTATTTTGTGAAGCTTTTGCTTTAATGAAAGCTAAGTGAAAAGTGTATAGTATTATCAAAATTTTCTGTTATGTCAGCAAACTTAAGTGTTCAAAAGTTTGAGTGTAATGCCTGTACTGTACCTTACATGTATGTATTAAAATATGCAATAAATAAATAAACATTTTCATTCTTAGTCACCTGAACATACAGTTTATAAGCACCTGGACATTTGTTGCAAAATTTAAATTTAAATTATGTTATAAATTTCAGCTATGAATATTCTTACTAAACATAAATCAACAGTGTGCACATACTGTATAGTAATCTTAGCATTATATACTTCATTTCATATAAGTTTGGATTAATCTGACAGCAACTTAGGGACAATAATTTGTAATATTTTGTTTTTTGTGTCACTACATAAGACAAACTTTGCAGTACAAATGCTGAAGTCGACATCTCTGGTTCATTTTATATCTAAAGGTGTCATGCATTGCGCAACAAATCACCAATTACTGAATATTATTGCCCATAAGTTGCTGTCAAATTTATCCAAACTTATATGAAATGGAGTATAGTATGTATGTACTGTACTTACAAAGAATTCTGACACTAATATGACCGATTTCTCATTACACAATTACACACAAAGTGCATCTGCAGTCATTTTACCATTTTTTCCAAGACTAGCATGGGCCATGACTGGCAAAAGATGACAAGCTTTTGAGTTCAAAATATGCATAAATTTTTAATTCTTTCATATTTTGTAACTACGGTACGTACATCTTTGAAACATGCATTGTAAGTACATCATCTCTCCTTTGTTTGGTTCATGTACTACCACTATACCTCAATATTTTTGTCTATCACACTACATTTTAATTTACCATGATTCAAAACAATTAACAATCCTTCTTAAACTCAAGACGTTTACAGAAACAGTATAAAAAAAATTGTAAATCTCTCATTGATGAGGCTATGTACCTATTAATGGATGTGAATGTAATGAAACTGTGCGCATGTCTGTTTACCACACATTTTGACTGTAATTTTTTATGCTTCTATGAAAACCAATGTTACAGTTACAATAGACCTCATACAATATAATATATCTCAACAGATTTTTCATTGTGCTATTCCTAGTTCAATGTAGAATTTTATTTCTAGAGACTCTGCCTGACAGTTTGTGTTACATTAATTTTTGGAAGGCAAGGTTCTATTTACAATGTTCACTTCACTGAAAAAAATTAAAACTGTTGTTCTACTGCACCAAAATGAGAAAGAAATGGATACAGTCTATCTTTGTGAATGACCTACAATATTATGTACACATCTTCAAAACAAAAATGTTTTCAAATTAGCCTCTCATATAACGTAAGTAGTAAAATAATCTTCCCTCAAAATGCTGTAAATAACCATGTTCCACGAAACAAACAAAATTAATTTTTTTTACAAGAACCGTTAAAGTTAACTTCTGATTATCCACACAATTTGAGGTAGGAATGTAGAGGGGGTCGATCCAACAATTATCTTAAACTCATAAAATATGTTAAATTTTTCCATTTTTATTTTTTTTTAATTATTATAGTTTTAACTTATTTGACGGGAAATGAGAACATTGTCGTAGTTGTGTTGTGTAGCCGACATCGTAGTTGCAGGGCTTGACTATAATTCATAATAAAAGTATGCAAGATATTTTCAAGGTGTTGCAATCAATACGCACAGCAAATAACTCTTATGTGGATACTCGAAAATATACAGTAGTTTAACATAATATACATATCTACGAGTATAATTTTCTAGTGAATTATACAATATCTCCCACAAAACTTCTGAGATGAATATTTAATGGTAACATGAACACATTGTAACTGGAATAAATTATAACAAACACATTGCCTGTCTGAAAAACAAGGAATCATCCAACCATGACAGGCTACTCTTCTAAATGCATGCACACAACACACCACGTGCAAAAGTTACTCCCGGAGGTGCACACAAAAAGGGTAGGTAGAGGGTGGGGAGATTCCTGCAATCATAGGTGCGTGACCTGTAAGGACTTACCGCTGAGACCCGTGCCGTCACCGATGGATATCCTAGAGTCACGCTGGTGGCCGTTGCCCTGTGTGAGCCCCGCAACTGCCGCATCCCGCCTCAGTACCACGCTCTCACGCGCCGCACGCTCTGTTGCAGAGAACTCTGAGCGCCGTCCCACCTTGCGCTCGAATGTCGGCTCCGTAAACGTCCCGAATGGCCGCTTAGGCAACTCGTGGGGCGGACACGCACCCGCATAATCCAGCTTCGCCTTCTTCAGCTCCTCAAGTGATCGCTCGAGGTTCGTCATGACCGTATCGTCATCAAACCCAAAATCTTTTTCCAGTCGCACCTGCCAAATTAGGTTTAATTAGCAACACAATGCTCTCATGTGAATGCATAGGTACTGTACTAATTATTAGAGTTACATAAATAAGACATTTCCACAAAGCAAGGTTAAACTAGTTTAACATTTGCATAACAGAACAATAGCAAGAAAATGTTCCTTCCGTAAAATTTAATCAAACTTAAACTAAAACCAAAAATAATGTTGCACAGTAGTATCTTTAATGAAACTTTGAAAAAAAAAAAAAAAAAAAACTGGGTACAATTACAAATTTTACGATGTCAAAAATGCAGAATAACATATTATATTGAGACGGCAGTGTTACGTTGCCGAGTTTTATTTATTTCACATTTATTTGATATTACAATAATGATTTAAAAATTGCTGTGGAGCATTAAAATGGCAACCCATATTCAGAAAATCTCTATAATTTACACTAGACCCCTGATTTTACGAATACTCACGGTTCCTCTCATCGCATTCGTAAAATCGCTACCTTCGTAAATTCGATAGCGGCTTATTTTTGCCCCCCCCCCCTTTTTTTACCTTAACAGAAAATTTG
>PNEQ01000460.1:26189-94958 GCA_003012365.1 Medauroidea extradentata
CCAACTGTCGATGGAATCCTATGTAACGATTTGTTCAATATACAGCCCTTCGAACATAATTCCTCCCTGACTCATGTTTATTCGTAGTGATAGTCCCTGTGTCTGTGTGTGAACTTTAAATGAGTACGCTAGTGGGGAAGGGGGTTAGTGGAAATTGAGGCCGGACAGCTTGTCCAGGTATCTCGGCCGTGATTGTTCATGAGACCGTGGTGATACGGTTTCAAACCAAACTTCAAAGCATGCAAAATCCTATCCTTACGTTCGGGACCGAACGATGGCTTCGATTTAGTATATAGCATTTCGAATTAACAAGGTTCTACTCAAATATTTCATTAGTACATGTCTGATCTTCCCCTAAGAAGCTTCCGCAAAAATACTCATCAAGGCGACTCGCGGCCGTATTTCCTTTTGTGGGGCGGGGGGAAGGGGTGTTCGTGTTTCGGAAGCAGTATATTCATCAAAACAAATACATACTACGTATTTCATTTTATAAAGGTGTTATTTTTATGATAAAAGATGATACAGCTGACTAACAAGAAAACTGCTATTTCGATGCAATTTTTGGTAGTTTTGGAGGGTAAAAATTGCTCGGATACAATTTTACGAGGTGAGCGATTTTACGAGGTCATTCTCGGGCACAGTGAGGCCTCGTAAAATAGGAGTTCTACTGTAGTCACGTGTGTAGGTATTATTGTTCTCTGCATGTAGCAGATAAGTGTTTTTGTAGTGACTACGTACGTTAGTATTTTGGCTGTTCTTTGAGAAATCAAAATGTCAAAACAATTACGTTCACTTACGGTGGGCCGAGAAGCTGAAAGTAATCAAGCAAGCTGAAGAAATAGGAAATCGCACAGCAGGTCGTAAGTACAACATCTCAGAGTCGTGTAGGAATTAGTGATTGGCGCAAAATGAAAAACAAGCCTACATGATAGCAATGTCAACAGGAGGGCTTTTTGAGAGAAGAAAGTCAAATTCCTACAGTTTGAAAAATGCTTGGTTGAATATATAACCAAGCTACGGCAGTTTGGTTACACAGTTTCGACAGACATGTGCAAAATGCAAGCCTTGAAGATTTCCAGAGAATTAGGTGTACATAAAGAGTTCAAAGCAAGCACAAACTGGGGTTATCGGTTTTACAAAAAGAATGGCCTTTTCATGCAGTGTAAAACCACTGTTTACCAGTGACTACCCAAAGCCTACAACGATAAGTTAAAATTTTACTTTCCCAAAAAAAAAAATCCTAAACATGTCATTGAAAAAAAGGGGTGCGCATCTTACAGGAGTGAAAAAGGTACATGGAGGAATGCGGTATTTAACATATCAATATTCAAAATAACTCACATAAGAGTGTTCTATGAAAACTGTCTCAAAATTTTAAAACACAAAGACATTTAAAAAAATTATTTTCTTGTAACTTTTCTGAAGTGTAATTTT
The DNA here is from genome assembly GCA_003012365.1 of Medauroidea extradentata. Lineage (NCBI taxonomy): Eukaryota > Metazoa > Arthropoda > Insecta > Phasmatodea > Phasmatidae > Medauroidea > Medauroidea extradentata. The sequence goes on from PNEQ01000460.1 coordinate 27,624, forward strand.
TTAAATTATGTTTCACACAATGGCTAAGTGTGGGCGTGTTGCAAGGTAACATGTATAGTAAAACCCCTTTATAACAACCCCTTATATAACAACCACCTCTCTATAACAACCCTTTCCTCAAGAACTGTGGGATTTTAAAATAGGGGTTTTCCTGTACAATTAAACCTCTTTATAAAGACCACCCCTATACATGTAAAGACCCTATTCTAGAGAACCATGAAGGGTTTTTATAGAGAGGTTTTACTGTATGAACTTTGTTATGTCTGTACAAATTCATGAGCTGGCTATCGTTAGTGGCAAGGCACGAGAGTTACGCCACTTCTAATAGGCCAATCTCCGATTTGTTCACAGATGTTGCAAAATACAACTTACCTTGCAACATACCCCAGCCACGCCAATGATTTCACAAATTAGGTAACGAAAAATAAAAAAGAGTTATCACTAATATTGATTCATTGAGAAGTACAGTAATTTATCTTGTAAAGGCTGCCTTGTGTCTGCAAGATTGGTAGCAGAATGGTTCAGATTAGCGAGACATTACTGCATCTGGCAAACAATCATCACTCACTCTGTCCAGAAAACACTGAAAGAACCACTTGAGAGTATATATCCCTGTGTCTACTCCATTGCGATCCAAGTGCTTCTTCAGTTTCGGCAGGAAGCGATTCATGATCTTGTCGTGGTGTTCTTGGTACCGCAGGAGTTTTGGGAAGCCAGGAATAAAGAAACCTAGAAACAAAACATGTAATTACAGAGAGAGACTGATTTATCACAGAAAAAGAGTTGACCATGTTATTCTTCTTCTTTCCCTCTCTCCTCTCCACCACAAATCTATACAGTAAAACCTAGTCTGTACTAAATACAAACATTACTAATACAAAGTTGCAAAAGTACACCTCAGTGTTTGAGGAAAATGGAATTTAAAATGTTAATATTGTGGTGGTGCTGAGTGCTTTGTCGCCGTGTTGTTTTATACATATATATATATATATGTGTGTGTGTGTGTGTGAGTGTTGGAAGTTATGATGTCCCTGTTCGCGGCGCCAGAAAGTGGTGGTGCTGCTATTTCTCGCGACCTCCTCCCTTTTATTAGTAGTGGGCGTAGTTAAAGGGTCGTCTGCAGCTGCTGCGTGTTGTTGATTCAGGGACGTAACTCTCTTCCGTTGCTATTGCAAGTAGTTAGCAGGCAAAAAAAATTGCAAAAACAAGCGAGCTGATGTAGAGGCGGTGCCTACTATATTGATGCCCGGATAGCAGTGAGGTTAGACCGAAACGAATAAAAATTAATAAGAAAAATCTTATCATCTGCATTTTTTTTTTCTCTTTTATATAACCTTTCCTTTCACGCACTTTAACAGACAAAGGCAATTCACATTGCGAGTGCTCGCCCAGAGTTAGTTGAGGTGACTTTTTTTATGTACGGATCACGACTTGCCGCTTGCCTCCGTAGTGGTACTTGGCCCGGCACTTTGTCTACCTCAATACCCGGCTATATGGTTATGAATATCTACTTCTGGTTACATTACTATAAAATGAAAAGGCAGTATGCCAAAAAAGAAGAGACAAAAATAAAAGACTGATCTCTTCTAACGAATCCTTCCTCTAGGCATCACAGCCCCTCTACCACGTCTAACACGTCCTCTTCCTGCCGCCATGACGCCCCAACTAATCAAAACACTCAGCCAGCCATCTCCCAGCGACCGTTCCCTAGCTCCGATGGATCACAACTAACCGATGACAAACCCAAACAAGAAAAACTTAGCCGACCATCTCCCGGCGACCGGTCACGAGCTCCGATGAATCACAACTAACTTTCCTGGGCAGACACCCGGACTTGATCGGCCGAGCGGCGGAGGGATACATCAGGATCCAACTTGCCTAAAAAGCTGGTTAAGTGACGTTTGTAACCTAAAAATTGTATGTAACATAGATACTGATAAATTTACAAAGTATTTTATTCCATAATACCAGCTAAATATTCATTAATTTATTAATTGGGGATGTGCAGCGTAATCAATCGGTCGCGGATCACCACCTTTTAAGTGTTGTTGCAGACGGCACTACCACCCACGTCAATCGAGAAACGCCCTGCAGAGAACCAGCATTCCAGCACGTCCCTGTACGTGCCTCCAGGCGAGTGAACTCTGACCTGCCTGCCAGATAAATCCAGCCAAGCACAGGCTAGCTCAGAGCTTATTTGAAATTTTAAAAGCCAACACTTCTCTATAGTGCTTCCAAGCAAGAGAACTTTGACCAGCCTGCCAAATAAATCCTATTCCAGGAGAAGCAAGCTAAGTGGCTACTTGAAATTTAAAAAATCCAAACAAGGCAAAATATAAGAAAAGTTTACTTAGAAAAGTTACTAGAAATTACATTAGCTTTAAAATGAGTCCAAACACGATATAAATCCGAAACAATTGACACGTCAAATTAAATACTTTTCTCTTGCTTTAACAGTTAAATTTTAAATTTTGAATAGACTTTTACTGTTAATTTCTCTATTAGCATCCCCAATTAATAGTTGGATCTTGCCGTATACATCCTTATCCCTGGGTAAGTTGGCCTACTAAATTTGTTATAAACAAAGAAAAAAAATATTAATTAAGACAAAAAGAAATTTGAAATTACTGTATGATAAGAGCCCAGGTAAGTGCTAGGTGCCAGTGCACGTCACAGTATTTAACATCAAAAATTTATTTAGGAAATTTTTTATAGTTATTACAATTCCTGTAAATGCATTATCACACCTCTTAAAATTAGAGCCTCTTGAGGTATGTACCAAAAACTGTTTCGGTTGGCACTTCCACATGTAAATTAACACAAAAGGGCACAACAATTGAAAATTGTAACAATCGATAGCAATTCCAGCAACTTCACGTGATGCCATATATGGTTTTCTGCAGTTCAGTTTGTTGATTTATTCTAGAGCCAGTGCAACACAAGTAGGTTGACAGCAGCGACAATGTACTTATACTTCTATAATGTGATGCATTAATTTTTGTTATTGAAGTACCTATAGCTTTTTAGTTCAGAATCATATAATTTCACAAAAATGGTTTACACGTAATTTTTTGATGAAAATTAATTGAAATTTGTGTTATAGTAAATTTGTTAAATTTTTTTAAATATGTGACATACATCTGCCAATTAAACAGTATGGTTCGGCCAACAAAACTTCCAAACATCAAACGAAAGGCTCAAAATAAGTGATGAAACAAAAAAATTTCCAGTGAATAGTGTGGATGATGCAAAATGTCTCGGAACTCTCAAACTGCTTTAAACTCAGTAAAACAAAGTAGGACCTAAAATTTCAGGTTATATGTGGAGTATAATCTCACTACTGTACTACGAGAACGGGATGTTACGAGACATTTGTTATTACGAGTGTTTTGTGGTGCACCGCCAGTTTGTGTATGGAGTTTATTGCAAACATTTTTTGTAGTTGCAAATGGTATCTTTGCTAGCCCTTTCGTGGATACGAGCGATTCAGAAGCATCAATATATCCCACAAAATATATTTCTATTTGTAAGTAAACATAATAAATACAAGTGCATGTGAGAATCACAGTTTATCGGCGTATCGTGCACAACATGAAATATAGCAATGGTAGGAATGTAGTTACATTTGGTATTGCCGTCGTGACTTACTCTGCCTCGATTGTATGTTATGGACGCTGTGAGGTGGATGAGCACCTGACCTCTATTACTTTAGTGAATAATTACATGTTTCAAGGTTACTACATATTGTGGTGTGCTAATAATAGTTAGCCTATTGTTAGTCTTAGTTAATTTTTCTTAAATTAGGATGATAAAATATGTGAATTTAACAGTTTTGTTTTGAAACTGCATATGAATCTGTTCATTAAGTGCATTGCAGCATTTACTCTCCTTTTAGTACCATGTGGTCGGAAGTTGCCTCTGTAAGAGATTGTTGTGAAGTCTAGATTGTTGATTATTCTTTTATTATAAGAACACTGTTATTTTTTAATGTCACACTAAATTCAAAGGAGCCATATCGAGTTTGGTATCAAACAAATCAGTAGTTAATTTCCGGCAGATTATCTAAATAACTTATTTTTTGTGTTTTGCACCTGTTAGAGTATATTAGTGTTTATTTAAATTGCTGTGTCTGAGAGGAAGTGATGATCATTAGCACAGCCGACAGGCTGGCGCTGGCAAAGGGAGGCTGGGCTGAAGGAAACCTCACCAAATATGGTCACATCTGTGCTGATTGGCCAGATGACGACTCTGGAATTTTTAGACTCTTGTGACGTCAACCAAATAGTCCCCTGGGGGTAGGAACTGTTTCTTCATCCGCAAGGAATTTAGTTAATTTGTAATGTCATAAGGCTAAATATAGAATAATCACTGTTTTGGAAACCGATTGAATGAATTGACTGTATCTTAAATCAGTGTCTTATCCGCATATAATGTAAAGCAATGTAAGAATGACTAGCTGTGTGACGGTGGAATAATCTGTAAGGGTGGCTTGGCACTAGGGGAGCGTTTTGCCCTGGCTGAGGGTGGTTGGTAGCGACGCGTCGGGGTAGCAAGGTGCGGTGCCAGAGGGCACGGAATTTTGGTTGCCCGGTGGTATAAAAGGCGAGACTGGCAGCTAACTGACGAGCTTGAAAGTGGTTGGTGTGTGGTCTGGAGAAGTGCGGTCACCGCAGCCTAGATTGAAATCGGCTAGTTTGAATAAGTTACCGGTAATACCGCGGGTACTGAATACACTCGGTGATAGTAAGCTCTCACAGGACCTCAGCTAGGGCTAAAACCGAACTTGTGTCAGCACACAGGTTGCAAACCGAATGTACGAAGGTGTTAGATATCTGAAGATCTGATGTGATAAACAAACAGCAAAAAACCGTCCCGTGGAACTAAAACAGTGACTTGTGCTTTCAACCATTCTTAACTAACCTAGCGAGTACAAGTAGCTAATGACACTCTACTGGGCTATCCGGCAGCAAAAAAAAAAAACGTAAAATAAGTAAGAGTGCATAAAGAAGCATTACAACGCCATCTTGGTACTCGAAAATGAATGCGGCCAGTTAAGAGCAAGCATTGCTTGCATGCATCTTGCTTTTATTGTGATAACAAACAGCACTGCAGAATAAGTTTCAAACTCACTATCATTTTATGTTGCACCGCAAGAAGTTAAGTTTACGAAACTTTACCTGCTAAAGTTGTTTTCTGAACAAGTTAGGTTGTCCGATCATGGCAACGCAAAACAAACTTTATTTGGATCACTTTTTAAATGCCTCGAGTTGAAATTTTACACCCAGTGTAACCTGAGTACGTTCATAAACTTCTTGTGTCAATTTTTATACTTACGTGTTTTGATTTCTTAAGCCCAGTACACACCGGCATCTTTATTGTACAAGAAGGTGAACACTTTCTTGTTCACCTCGACTTGTAGCAAACTTGTATCGTGTGAATGGCCACCGAGCATACTAGTGACTAGCATACAAGAACTTGTATACTAGCTAGTGCGGGATAGTGACGGTCCTATTTTTCGTTATCTTTCTTGTACAAGTAGAATGTAAACAAACAATTTTTATGCACGAGCGAATGTTTCTGAACAAAATAGCTTACAAATACGAAACATTATGAAATAAATAGTGTCTTAGCTGAACAAAAGATGCTATTAAAGGAATATTTGCTGATTGTGCGCCATGTCATTTTACATCTGGATATAATTAACTAGAGACAATAATTCCATTTTTACATTTTAAAGCTTATTTTAGGTGCAGTTACAATAAATATTGCACTTAATACCTCCAATTCTCGAAATACAGCCTTAAAATCTGTATTCAATTTTTAATGCTGTACACCAGATTGTACAAGAAAGTTGGACGTGTGAACTACTAAAAAATTCATATGGTAGGATGCTAGCTAGAACATTAGCCAGTGTTCTCTTTCTTGTACACAATTGATGCTCACTTTCATGTACAAGAAAGATGCCCGTGTGTACTGGGCTTTAAACATATATTTTTACTTTGGCAAAATTTATGTAGGAATACCAGTAGATAAATAAACTGTACTCAGTTGGGATCATGTACTAAAAATCAAAATTGTTTTCATTTCGAATACCTCACAAAACATTTCCAGTGTGGGTAACAGTCGCTTGTCTTTTGTTTGTCTGATCATAAGACATCTTATTGATGGAGCATTGTACGTTTCAAATCACAACTGAGCTAGCAGTGCTGTTCGTTTTATTTGCCACCTCGCAAGATGGACTTTTTTTGTTTTGTTTACCTTACGTTTTGCCCTTATTTAGCAAGTGAGAATTGTGAAATCAAAAACTATTTAAGATCAAGTAATAAATAAATTATTGAATATGCGTATTATTTTTGGCAGTCTGCTATCTAGTAGCAGAGATGCTAATCAAGGTGAACAGTACTGTTGTTATTTCCATCCCATGCATCATGAAAATAACCTAAAAAATTGTTTTTTTTTGTGTGTAAACATTAGTTTATCACAATTCATAATTACCACAAATTTTTGGGCTATTATGAACTCTCGTAGTAACGGGATTCCAATGTATTACCTACATTGTATGTTCAATGGCAAAGTCCAAATTAATGCTTTACCCTCAAACATAGTTTTTCTCCAATGGTCCACTGAAAAATTATATACTAGACTATGCACTCACGAGAAGGCACACAGGAACTCTGTTTTCCAATTTTTTTTTGGGACAAGGGTCGAACATATCTACCATTCAGAAGTGTGCTTTTAGTCAGAAAATATCTGGCTATTGATACAAATTTATATTTACGTTATTACACTTTTTATTGTCCCACAAAATGTAAAGAAAATTGGAGCCCAACTAGAGGCACTTTGCAGAAAAATGCAATTTTAAAATTTAATGATGGGGTGGGGACAAATAGGCCACTATTCATTTTATGAAGGCAACCGTTTTACGAATGTGATGAATGGAACCCTGAGAATTCGTCATAAATCAGGGGTCTAGTATAAGTTCTTGGAATTCAAATTTATGCCAAATAGTCTCAAGATACTAAATACAAACCTTATTTAACTTTTAAAACAAGCATTAAAAAATGGATCCTTTTTAAATCCTTTTATAGCATGAATTAATTATTAAACGTCAACATTTTGACTATGTAAATTTTGTTTTGGCGACGCCTATTGAATCAGCTGGAACTTCCGATAGATTGTGTCTCACCGTGCATGTGATAGCGCTTGTCGGCTACAAGGATGGACAAGGCCCAGAAGGCGTCCTCTTCATCTAGGTACATGAGCAGCAGAGCCGCTATCTGCGACATGCCCTGGCAGTAGCCAATGTCCAGGTTGTACACGCTGTAGGCTCCCAGCACATTGAAGAGTGCCTGCTGCTTCAGGCCGTACCGCTCCCTGAAGTTGACGTGGTCCCGGTACGTGCGGTTCACGTCCAGGTCTATCTGTCGGATCTCCGGGGACCAGCGCCAGGCCAGCTGACGCATCTCCTGCTCCCGACCAATCACATTTGTCCACACATTCAACATGCGGCATACTTGAGGAGAAAATAACTACTGATGAGCAACTATAATTTATTTGTGAAACAAAAATAAATCAAATAAAAAAAATATTTTAGGTATGTGCTGTAATTATTAACCTAAGAGAAATACCAAAGACTAAAGGACTTTAAATGGTAACAAAAGATTAACAAAAACTGTCCACAAATTATGTATATGTATCAAATACAGTTATGTACATGTTTCAAATACAAATTACGTACACGTGTCAAATACTAATTACGTACATATGTCAAATACATGCCATGCTTGTGTAAATACTGTGTCTACTTCAGTACAAATATTGCTGCAGAACTCCTAGTTATGGAAAGAACAAAATGAACGCTGCAATAGAGATTCTACACTCATCTGACAATTCAACAGTATAATAATACTAAACAGTTATGTACTTAATATGCAACACAAATACAGTGCCAATATTCATAATATAATTTATTACAGCGACAATAATATTAGCGAAGACAAAAGTTGTATTGCATAACTATATTTATTAGCAAACAAAAAAAAATTAAACAGAGCAATATTACTGCACCACAACTTAAGCCTTTATGTGCAACCAGGTTCGAAGAAATTTATGATGGAAATCAGTTACTTAGTGGTTATACGTATTTTGAACTGTAAGTGTTGCATGTTACAGTTGTTAGAGTGGTACATATAAACAATACACACTTGTCACAAGTAATCACATTAGACACTTGACCAGTGAAGTGTCCTGACCGCGCATCCGGACGAAAAATCTGTTGTCCATCTATACGTAGTTTGTGTTTTCAAACCTGCAAGTACAACTCCAGGTACTTGTGCATTTCTGACTCGATTTTTTAGTGAATAAATATTTATGAGACATAGCTACAATGTTTGTTATTTTTTAATTAAAAAAAAAGCCCTAGTGGCTGAAAAAAAACCAGTAGTGTGTTCTTGGTCAGATTTGTTTCTAGCCCAACGCAATGGGGAACATGCATATGTCGGGTATTTAACTAAAAACCTTATCAGCACTTAGAGTTATTGCTAAATAACAAGAGTACTTAATGCAGAGACTTAAAACAATATTATAACATGTAAAAAAACGTTGCCGTAAATGTGAGAAATTCAGACATTTTCAAACGGAATGACAACATTCTGTGATTGGCTTGACGTCACTTGGCGAAAGTCGCTTGGCGGGAAGTCAAGTTTTCCTAGTCGAGGAAAGGCCAGTTACGTTGTTTACTGTGTCTGTATTTTAATTCAGGAATTACAAAATGACTTACAGCCACAACACGTTCGTGTTAAAGCCTTTAAGCATGTAGTATGGTAGATATTTATCATGGCGGTGAATTGTGCTACGGAATATGCGTTTAATACAATTCTACTAAGACTTACGTGTAGCTAATGCTTTGCACCATTTCACAGCCCTATTTATAGCTACTTGTTTCTCAGATCTCGCTTGAGAGAATGCCAAGCGAAATGCAATTGTGGCGTGGTATTCACACTAAAATATTAGTCACCCTTTGATACCATACTTAACATGTTAATAATAGTCATAAATAATCATTAACATATTCACGTAATATTTTACTCTGAAAGCCATTTTCGTGTAGCCTCTTACAAGATGCTACCATGCTACCAAAAACTGAACAGCTGCTTTTTCCGACGATTCTGCTCGATTGTTTGGCTCTCGCTTAATAAATAATTCTTACTGCTGTAAATTTTCTGACTTACTTATCTGAAAATAGGATACATAAACCAATAAACGTAAAATTTGTCTGGATAGGAGTGCAATGGTTCGTTGCTATGTGATTGATCGTAACGCCAAACGTTTACCGTATAAAAAATATCTTTGGGTAGTGGCGAAACAAGCTCTCCAATTTAGGGAGGGGCAAGAATTAGCCCCCATCCCCCTTTCTTTCAACTAAGAAATTTGAACGTGTTCTAATAGGTAATTTAAATTTCAGTCAATGAAAGCAATAATTAGATGTTTCATAACAGCAAAATACCATGAAGAAATATGAATAATGTGTAAGAATACACCTGTTAAAATATTTTTAACAACATTTAGGTGCCCATTTACTATTATTTTTGGCACCATTTCCAACATTTAGGGGAAGGACAGACAAGTACGTTTATACTCTGCCCCCTCAACTGTTACATCAACGTCTTTGTACATCCTGTGTTAGCTTTATCAGCAGTGTACTGGAGGTAAAGCAGGTTGAAGAATGAACAGACAATACCTCGTACTTCCCCTTCTGATCCTTCTTGACGGCGGCAAGGTTCATGAGCCGACTCCACGCTTGGCCTCGTAAAGAGTCCGGGATGCCCTTGTACACGCGCCTCCGCATCTTCTCCGAGGACACCGCCTGGTCCCACGACTTGAGCATCTTGAGCCACTTCTTCTCCCGCTCCAACTCAATCTGCCGCAGCCGCAGCTCGTGGGGGTCCGCCCGCTGGGGCAGTCGGTTGTCGCTGGAAAAATTACCAACTCGGTTAGCTAATGCAACGCACATTACGGCATCTTTCTTGTACAAGAGAAAGTGTGCCAAACATATATCTCACCAGCATTTGTAATTGCAAATCATACAAAATACTGTATTTACTTGAATATAAGAATATGTTTTATTCAAATTTTTATTTTCTGAAAACGAAGGGTCATATTTTCATAGACTTATGACTACGGTTATGTGTTTTGTTTACAGATGCATTTGTTCGGCATTTCAAGTCTGAGTGGATGTAATAACATGTAAGATCATGTGATTAAGGTTTTCATACTTAAACATAGCCAATATAAAATGAGTGTTAATTCCAGTGCAATATGTATACTTGTTATGGTTTACGTAAATAGTAAAACATTTTCATCAGCTAGACTTAACCCAGTATCATGCTTGAAGATTGGAAGAACTGTTTCATCTGCATGACCAACAGAATATACCAGTAGTAAAATTTATGTTTCAATAGCAACTATTCATATTTTTTTAGCCTATTCATTTTATAAGAAAAACTATTTTTTCCTCTAAAACAAAGCGAAAATGTAAGGGTCGTCTTGTATTCAGGTAAATACTGTATTATTTCACCAATGTGGTATTGTAACATTCTGCCAGCTCACACTCACCACTATTTTGGACAAAAAAAAAAACAAATGTTAGATAAAATTAAGAGGATGGAAGATAAGAAGTCATCAAGAAAGATGGAGTTGAACAGGAAGACTGAAGAACAGATAGAAGATGCAGGTGACAGGGAATATTATGACTGGGAGAATACGAGTACAAGAATATTGGAAATACAGGGATGGATGAAATTCACTGGGTTGAAGTGACCACAGACTGAAAGCAGTCCAAAAATAATGATAAACCCTCTCTTTGAGGTCAAGTGTACTGACTACCCCGGGTCACTGGCGAGATTAAGAATTAAGGTATCGACATGTTACATTACATTACCATGGGGCTCCCAATCATCTTTCATGATACCACTTTCAGACAAAGATCACTGAACAAACTGTTACAGAAATAAAAATAGGCTACAAAATTTATAAGTAGGTGTTTTCGATTTTTGTTGAGCATTAAAATACTTATTTACTGACTTTAAGGATATTAAAAAACAGCATCAACCATCCTACAGCAATATTGGGACAGATAGAATTGAACAAAAAAGGTCAATGGTGGGATGTATGTAAGTTCACAGGCCTGTTTAAATTTAACATATGTAAACACACAACCTTGTTTGTGAAATGGTTCTGGGGTAATCAGAATCCTTAAGGGCAAGCTGAATAGAGTGCCTTGCCACATCATGGCATAGCGATTTCAATGTTAAACAGAAATTGAAATAACTCTGCCAATTCTGAAGATAAAGTTTTGAAACTAAGACCATACTGCATGTTTTGAATAGTTTTATATCGCTACGTAACATAATTGGTAATTTGATAGTTAAAAATTCACTTTTTTGTGAGTTTAAATCTTTAAACCCACACAATTTCCAGGCTATCCATTTTGTGGTATTGAAATAAACGTGGCAATCTGCAGTGTGGCCAGACGATAAAAAAAATCAGTGACGGCACTAGGTTATCTCTAATAGGAAAGGCGTGAGATCTATTCTTGTTTTCATGCCATAGTTGGACGCATAGGGTGGAGCGAGCGCAGTACGAAGGCTGGGCGAGAGGAAAGGTGAAGTGTTGATAGTTGCGTGCGGTTGCAAATTTGGGCAGCATGACTGTACAGCCGGGCGCGTGACGCAAGGAGACACTTCTAAGCCACACGCCTATTCCTATACCCTCCCACACAGGAGTTTCCATCGCGACGTTTAAGGGGCTTCGCCAGTCTCAGTAAGGAGCAACACAGCTCATTCACATACATAACCTGAAATTATAAAATCAATCCCAGATGATTCAACACTTTTTTTTCTGTATTTGTAAAGGCTGAAGGCAAATTGAATTAATCTAAATCACAAGGATTTTTATAGGTTTGGTGGCATTGCATGTAAAACATGACAAATTTAGGAAGCTAAGTGTTTAGAAGTTTGGGAACCGCTGCCCCAAATAAGACCATCTGTTTTAGTTTTTGCAAATATAATTGCATGTGTACAGCTAGCTGCATATTATAAGTAATGACACTAAACATACCTTCACAACAGTCGTCAAATACTGTCCATTAAAAACATGATTTACTCTGGATAACTAATTGTTAAAAACATTTTGCTGAGTGCACACAAGTCTAACTGAATCACGACTTTATCGGAATTACATGTCACAAGTATGTAAAAATAAAATTAAAATGTTCTTTAGCAAGTTGTAGTGGTCCAGAGGTAACGTGCGTGGTCGGTAATCTAAAGGTTATGGGATCAAATACATGTGCATCCATTTTTTTTACGTTTACACGTAAATATAATTGCATAAATAAAAGTTGCTGTGCAAATAACTCTTTCGTGATCAGAACAAGCAAAATAATTTAAATGTTGTATAATTTAATGGTTGCTCAAACAAATTGTTGTAAAATTTCAAAATATCTGTATGGCGCCATCAACCACGTCATTAGGTTAAAACAAATATACAGTATTTCAAAGAAATTGTTTGGTCATTCCAAACAATACATTTGTTTGCAAGTATTCAAATATACCATTTGGTTGTTTCAAACAAATTTTGCTTGACGTAATGACAAGAACCAACTCCTCTCAATGTTTTTGTCATTGTTTAGGAACCACACTACCCTCCTCCTGGAGTGATAAATTTTGTTCTGTGTAAACAATGTGACGTATAATCTCGTCGTTAGAAGACCAGGACCACTGACATACCAAATCGGCTGCATGGGAATTGTGTCGGCACATGGGGGAAACATCTTGAGTGAAAGAGGATTTTCTTCTGAATCCAGTATCATCACTATTCAAGTCAATCTACTCTCACTTTTATCATTTAACATAATTATGTACAATATAAAATATCAGAATGGTAATAAATATAACAAAATATTTTACAATGCAATTAGTCATTATGATTAAAAGGTTACATTTTTTGCTCTGTTTTTGTATGAACATTAATTTTCAAAAAAGGATTATAAAGAAATTCTAAAAGAATATACTGTTATGTCGTAATTGTTATATATTTAATAAATCATTTCTTTACAAGTTGAAGACCATTTATTATTCTTGTTTATATGTCATGGATATTATATACATAGAAGATACACAACATCTCCCCTTTTACACAAAGTTATCGGTTACGTATTAATTAATTTAAGAGACATTAATAATTTTACTTGTATTAAACCATTCAGTTAAATATGAAGTTAAAGGTTACAATAACAATTACTTGATAGTCAAGCAATAAAATTTTACAATAGCATGTGACTTGTAGCACATAATAAAAGGAGGTTACAATAACAATTACAATAATTATTACAATATTTCAATAACAATACCAGTTGTTGAACAGTACTACTTTGTATAGTTCTCCATATATTTTGGTGGTCTGACCACACGGCCTGACCTTGTTCTAAATAGATAAGTTTCTCTTGAATCTCTCGAAGTTCTACTTCTGTCATCTACATTATTTCTTCTCATCTCAGACGCCTCTAAATCAATTTCCTTCTCATTTTCTTCACTCCTTTCACTTATCCTTTCGCCACTCCAATTCCCTTTAGTATTTATAACAGCTATGTTGGGTTTATTTACTTGAGGTCGGTCAGCATTATTGCACCCATTACCTTCGAGTTCCTCATTGGTAACTACAAACGGTTCTCCTTCTCCATCAGATATCAAGTCACTACGGTTCCTTTCTACTTCCCTTCCATTCTCAACTTCTACTCTATATGACCTGGGCCTGTCCAGGATTCGCACTATTTGTCCTCTCTGCCATTTGGTACCATTTCTTACTCTCACCAAACTGCCCTCAGCTAAGGGCCTTAACATGCGTGACTGCTTATCATAAATTATCTTTTGTATATGTTGCCTTGCAGTTAGGTCAGTATGTACATTACGTTGAGCTTCTGGATTTAGCCTTTCTGACAAATAAGGCATCAGACCTCTTAGCCTTCTTCCAAACAATAACTGTGCAGGGGACGGTAAATGATTATCAATAGGAGTATTGCGGTACTCTAAAAGTGATAACATGAGGTCTTTTTGATCTAGAGCTGCTTTTTTTTAACATTTTTTTAACTGTCTGAACATTACGCTCTACAAGTCCATTGGACTGAGCATATGTCAGGACTCAACGTCTTATGCATGAAGGTCCACTGTTCTGCAAACTCCTTGAACTCCCTTGAACTAAACTGTGGTCCATTGTCAGTATACAAGATTTCTGGGATACCATGTCTTGCCACGACATGTTTACAATGTGTGATTAAGTGTGATGATGAAAGATTTTGTAAGTGACTGAATTCTGGATACTTAGAATAAGCATCTACAATTAACAAATAATCTTTTCCCCCAAAATAGAGAATATCAGCTGCTATTACTTGCCATGGCCTACTAGGAATTTCCTTGTTAATCTGAGGCTCTCTGCTATTTTGGTTTTGTGTTGCTCTGCATGCCATGCAGTTGTTTATCAAATCTTCAATTTCTTTAGTCATACATGGCCAAAACACACATTCACGTGCTCGCCATTTACATTTTTGAATCCCCTTGTGATTATAGTGCACACGCCCCAATATTTCTTTACGCATACTCTGAGGCACTACAATCTGTACCCCCTTGAATATTAATTCATTATACACAGTGAGATCCTCTCTAAATGACCAAAATGGTTTAACATCATTATGTATTTGGTCTTTTTCCGAAGGCCATCCTTGCAAAATAATTTCCTTGAGATGTCCCAAAGCTACATCATTCTGTGTTTCAACCTGTAGTCTTGTTATCATGTCCTGCGAGGCCTGCACAAAATGTACTACTAACCCTTGTTGTGCCTCTATCTCCTGCTTATGTAATTCAAAAGCACTATCAGGTACACTTGCTCTTGACAATGTATCAGCTATAAGTAATTCCTTTCCCGGTCTGTATTTTAAGATTATGTCATAATTCTGCAGTTTGATGCGCATTCTTTGTAGTCGTAAGGGACATTTATCCAACCGTTTGTTGAATATGGCTTCGAGGGGTTTATGGTCGGTCTCTACTATAACTTTACGTCCATAAATATACTGGTGAAAACATTCGCAACCATATACAACTGCCAATAATTCCTTTTCAATCTGTACATATTTTTGTTGTGTCTGATTTAATAATTTAAATGCGTATGCTACTGGCCCCTTTTCTTGCAGCAGAACCGCCCCTAAACCTTTCTGTGATGCATCTACTGATATGATGACTGACTCACTGCAATCCAAATATTGTAATACAGGTGTAGATGTTACCAATTTTTTTAAATTTTGAAATGCGTTTCCATGTTGTTCTCCCCAACGCCAAACTGTGCCTTGCTTAGACAACTCCCTCAGGACAGCTGTGTGCTCTGACAGGTTTGGTACAAATTTACCCAGGTAATTGATCATACCTAAAAACCGTTGCAACTCCTTCACATTTGTAGGTTCTGCAAGCTCTTGGATTGCCTTTAGCTTATCCTTGTCTACTTTGAGACCATCTTTGCTCAAATTGTGTCCAATATATTTAATTTCTGTAAGTCCAAACCTACATTTACTTTTATTAAATGTCACCCCTTGTTCTATTGCCCTTTGTAGAACTCTCTCTAACCTCGTATCATGTTCAGATTTGTTAGTCCCATAAATAATGATATAATCCACATAAATCTCCACTCCTTCTATATCATTAAATAGTGTGCTGAAAATCCTGCGAAACACTTCAGGTGCACATGACAGTCCATAGGGCAACCTTGTAAATCTCAAACGTCCATGAGACGGAGTGTAAAAAGTTGTTAATTTGGAACTTTCATCGGACAATCTTATTTGCCAGAAGCCCTTGTTTGCATCCAACGTGCTAAAATATTGTGCTCCCTTCATTTTTACAGTAAGTTCTTCCAAAGTAGGTAATTTATAGTGTTCGCTTAGTATTGCTGCATTTAAAGGCTGTGGATCTAGACACATCCGAATTTCTCCATTTGGTTTTCTTACTATAACTATGGGGTTTAACCACTCAGTAGGTTCAGTTACTTTTACTACCCCTTTTAGTTTCAACATTCTTTCAATTTCATTCCTTAACTTATCATGCAAGGCAAATGGTATCCTTTGAAAGGTGGCTACCGGTGCTGCAGATTCCGGTTTTAGCACAAATGTGTATGGTGCAACTTTAATGTCACCTAACCCTTCAAATACTTTGACATAATGACTGAATATTTGAGATTCAATGATTTCTACTCTCTGTAAAATTCATAGCTGTTGTATAGCACCTAGCCCCAATATGGGTGGAGACTGTTTTACCCTAGTAACTTGGAACTCTATGACATGTGACTGCCCAAAATTTTTTTTTACAATTCAAAAAACATTTACCTATAACAGGAATATCAGAACCAGTATATGTTTTCAGTCGTACATCCGATTTCAACAATGCTTTAGTGTTCAGTTTTAATTTGCAAAATGTACTCTCTGGTATAATGTTAACTTGAGCCCCTGTATCAACCTTAAAGTTTACAAAACTATTTGATTCTGTTATTTTTAAATTGTAGAACCATTCAGTTTCATTTGTCATGTTTTGCACACCTGGTGATTTACCATTTACCATGCTTATAATACCTTTACAATCTGATTCTACACCTACTACAGACGGAGTATATGGCGGTACTTTAACATTTACTGTAGAATGGATCATTTTTTTATTATCAGCTACAGGTATAATAGATGTTATGCAACTCAATATCATCTCATTTGCTGTATTTGTAAGAACATTTACTGCATTATTTTCTTTTTGAGAATTTGTTCTACACACTTCTGAAAAAATGTCCTTGTTTATTGCAACTATAACAAATAGCATTAGATGCGGGGCATTGTAAGTGAGAGCGATTACAACCACATCTGTTGCATGTTTGCACTGTCATTCTATCATACAGAGGTCTACCTTCTTTGGAGTAATTCCTTTGAAAATAGTTCCTCTTAAAGGAATGATCTTTCCAATCTCCACCTGCATGGCTCCTGTGATACACCGGCCGCCGATATTCATTGCTGTACTTCCTACCCGACTCTGTAGAACCTCTGTGCTGCTGGTATGAATGTGTAGACTCATCTTCTGACTCACGTTTGTAGCCTTCCTGTCTAACTGCATGTACTGTCCTCTTCTCGTCGAACTCCATCATTACTTGGGTCTGTTCAGCTGCCTTACAAATTTGTACAGCTTTTGTGAGGGTTGACTCACGAAGTAGCTTGTCCTTGATTCTAGTGTCCCTGACCCCACACACAATTCTGTCTTTAATCAAGTCATCTCGTATAGCCTCAAAACCACAATTAGTGCTTCGTTTACGAAGTGCCATCACAAAGGAATCGAAAGTTTCACTTTCTTCTTGTACGCGATTATTAAATTTATGACGTTCAACACTTTGGTTTGTCTTAGGTAAAAAGTATGAATCTAAGTGTGTCAATACCTTATCATATTTTTTTGAATCTGCTTCCGGCACGTCTAGTGTAAAGTATAAATCTTGAACTTCTTCACCGAGTACATGTAATAAAGTGGCAATCTTTATGTCTTCCTCTTTAGTTGTACCACCAGAAGCAATTAAGTAAATATTAAATTGCTTCTTCCATCTTTTCCAGTTAGCAGCAAGATCTCCTTCCAAGCACATTGGTTGTGGTGGTTTTAGGTTTTCCATTTTATAATTTATTCTAAACTATATGCCTTCAAAACTCACCCTTAATTGTTCTTTGTCCGCAGCGCCATGTTATGTCATAATTGTTATATATTTAATAAATAATTTCTTTACAAGTTGAAGACCATTTATTATTCTTGTTTATATGTCATGGATATTATATACATAGAAGATGAACAACAATACTGCAATGTACAATAGTACTTGAAGTAATTTGTTGCATCCGTATTCGTAAACACTGCGGCAAAAATAATGTTTGTACAACCAAATAGCTTACATATTGCTTTTATTTACTAAACACACACATGTTCATTATTGTGCATTGCCATTTTAGACTAAGAACCCTGACAAATATTTTACAGTGGTTTTCAGGCAACCGTGTTTTTCACGTTGTTATTCTGATTATCAACAGCAAAAACAGTTCATACACTTCAACCATAAAACTGGGATTTTGTTATTTCGATACTGATACTGGCTCTCACGGAAATAATGTTAGGTGTATGCTATGCATACAGATTGAGACGCTGGAGAATATTAGAGATTTTTAATAGTAGTCGTCGATTGTTTCTTACCTTTTGTTTGTAACTTAAATAATCATTAGATATTACTGCTGTTTTTTTATACCATGTCAGTCTGTTAATTTAGTTAGTCTCCCACTGTCATAAGTATTCTTAATGAGTTCAATATAGCGCGGAAAACAGAATAGCAATATCAATAGACAGACAGAGTAATTAGTTTACCAACATTTGGTCTGCATTTAATTTCAGATTTAGCATCTAAACTGTGGTCTGAACGACATTTCTTTCAACAAATAAGTGCAACTGTACAGGTTACAGCTTAGACTATCATGTTTGACGGCGAGCAACTTCAGTACATATAGTACATCGTCGAAGAGACATCTCGCCGTGCTCGAATCTTGCCAAAAAAAGATTTTTTATACGCCACCAGTATATACCATAGCCACAGAATATGGTCATAGAAATGAACATATGGCTGAAGAGATCACAGGGCTAACCGTTGGAAAATGTGGCTAGTTTATAGACTTGCAACACAGTTTTTAACCCTGATGAACTGTCGCAACAGAAAAAGTTGTGGTAGAAGTAAAGTGTGCACCCTCAGCCATAACCACAGGTCTGCAAGAGACTGCAAAAAACAAAAAAAAACCTCTTTCACGAGTTGCTGGATGACCAAAACATTAGACTTAAGCGAAAATATGCACACTACTATCAAATACAAGGCACATTAAATATTTTACAAATGGAATTTTGTATCTCGTTGTCATGACCGACACCAAACAAACATCCACATCAAAAAGATAGGCAAATATGAGGAGATGTGGAAGGAGGAAATGTTACCAAAACTAATTAAATTCTACTGGGAGCTGATTCCAGAAATAGTTTATCTGTGTCTGATAAAAAGCAAGCCTATCCGAGAACCAACGTCTACTTTAGAAGCACAAAATAAGAAAGCGGAGACACAGAAAAATGCATCAACCAACATCAGGAAAAAGTCTGTAGCACAAGCTCCACACGACCAACAGAAATAAGCAACGAAAAAAGTCTGTATGAAAAGCTCCAAATGACCAACATAAATAAGCATACATATAATCTGGACTAATTTTTTTAATATTGATTAAATTTTTGCTATTTTTCATGTGTAACATGTGACATTTCAATTGTTAGTCATTTTTTTCGAAGAAATAAGTTTTATTTTTGTAGTTTTTACTTTGTTTAAAACTAGCTAAACTAGACTGCAGAACACGAAAATTACTCTAGAATATAGGTTTAAAGTTTTTATTTACCATTATATCCTTTATTGGAACTAATTGCAGTGGCAGGTTTTGTTACGCTAGCAATGAATATCGTAATCTTACATTGTACTAAAAAATACATACCTATTGTACCAGGAGTCGGCGACTCCGGTTCACCACACTTGAAGATCTGTTTAATTTACATATCTTGGACTGGCAGTGAGGTTGCTTTGGAGGAACTTGGTGCTTGTGCCCTGTGCGCTTAATGGTTTGAATTCCCCGCCTGGACTTCGGCCGTGCTCGGCTGCCGTCGGATGCGCTCGTGTTCGCTCTCCCCTCCTTCCCCCACTTCTCCCTCCCGTGCCCAGCTCAGACGCTCCCGTCTGCGAGACAATCAGTCTTCTCCCGGGCCCGACCGTGGGCGGTTGTGTTTAGCTTGCGACCGCGGTGCCACACCTGAGCCGTGTCATCGGTAAGTTCTTTTTGTTTGAGTTTAGTGTTCATTTTTTTCCGTATTTTTTCAGTTAGGCTTGGTTATTTATTTGTTTGCGTTGATGACACGTCGAGGGTGTGCTGTCGCGGCCGCGAGCCCTGTACGACTAGGGATTTGTCCCTGTTTTTTAATGGAATAAAGTGGCGCGCGTGTGTCGTGTCGGCCACAGCAGCTTAGTATTTCCCTCTTAATCTTCTATCGTAATTCTGTATCAACCTCTCAGTGGAGAAAACGTGTGTGAAATTGTTAAGCTTTGCATGATAACGTACGTTATATAAATTGTTTTGCCAAGATCTGTCTTACATAATTGGTAGCTTAGAGAACCCTGTGTCATTGTTGTTGGTTTAATGTGTGTTCTAATGGGAAGAGTACTGGTGAGTGGCACTGGGCCTTGGTCGATGCTTAGCAACGCCATGAATAGCAGCCTGTTATTACTGTGTCTGCTAGAAGCGGGCTCAATGCTGCGCGACTCTGATTAGGCTGTTTCGCTTGGCACGTTGTTGAGGCTTAATGTAAAATAACACACATTGCGACATTACGACACAGTGTCGGGGATTTCGTTAGGCCGTGTCGAATATTATACGTAGGGGTCTTGTGTTGCGTCATAGCAGACGTTCCGGAGTTTGTGATGCGCTACAGTTACTTAGAGTTACGTCAGTATTTGACCGAGTCAGGGGTCAAATTCGAGCCTTCAGAAAACGTCACTGCATTGCGGATACGCGCGCTGACGTATATTAATTCGTTGCATAATATAAACAACACGCATTTGGGAGGTTCGGATTTGACAGGAGAAGGGCCAGTCACTGCAGCACAGACTATTCTAATACGACAGTTGAACCGGGTTCCGTCGCTTAGTGTGTTGCAACCTGATGACGTGTTACGTTTTCTTGTTGCAACAGACAATGTATTCTTTGGAATGCGCGCCGGAGAACCCGAGAATCTGTTTTTGACGTGTTTGTCGCCGAGGCTAGACGGTCAAGCTGGGGACGTGTTTGCGCAATTAGCGCAACACAACGTAACTTATGAGAGCTTTAAGACACGGCTACTCGAAAGTGCAGGGTCTCCCATGGCTTGGGCTATGGTGAAGCAACAGTATGTTGACAGATTCCAGCATGTAGGGAAAAGCGTACCGGCATACGTGAGTGAGGTATTGACATACGCCCGTGCCATGAATGTGCACCTGTGACGTGCTGAGGCTAAGTTGGTGCAAGGTATAGTTGATCGAATGACGCCGCAAGCTCAGGCGCATCGCTATGCATCAGGTGTTCCGGTGACACGGGAACAGTTAAGGGTTTTAGCTCTGGAAATATAGCGGCAGCTGGCTCTAGACGCAGCTTCACAACGTACTACTATTGCGGCTGAGGAACCAGCGGCGATTGCAAAGACACAGGGCTTGTGCATGGCTCTTAGGCAAGAAGCACGTGCGTCTGGAAGCGATAATATACCGGAGTATGGACATAGGCGGAATGTTTGACATGTTGCCCCGAGGCAAGTTGAGCCTGTGGAGCCGAGGGCTGTTCTTGCATGTAATGCGGAAGGTAGCTGGCAGGGTCGTGTTACCAGTAACCGTAGATGTAGTAACTGCTCTGGGTTCGGCCATAAGGAACGTGATTGTTCCAGTGTTGTTGTGGACAGCACGGAGCGGAAGTGTGTTCGCTGCGGAGACGTAGGACATGTGCGAGCAAACTGTCCGGGAAACGGATTGCCGGCGCACCTGTAAGTGCCAAGGGTCACCGGCGGAATAGTTCTAATAGGGCACGCAATGATTGTTTCGTGTCCGTGCTGTGTTACTGTCATGAACGAGCAGCACTTGTGGATACGGGAGCGTCACATTCTTTTGTGCGAGAAGAAATGTGGAATTCCTTAGTTCAGCGGAACCCACATTTATTAAGGGAGCTCCATACCTCAGAGGACTTGAACTTGTGTGTGGCAAATGGGCACGTTGTGAGGTGCGTGAGATCAGCAAAATTGCATTTCAAAATTGAATTATTTTCTTGGTCGCATGTTTTCTGGGTGGTTCAAGGACTGGTGGCCGATATAGTGTTGGGATTAGATTTTCTGCACAGATCTCGTGCAGTGGTCGACGTTCCTGCAGGCCAGCTAGTAAGTTCGCGGCCGAGGTCCCGTGTCGGTTATTGTCTGCCGTAAGCCGAGGGTCAGCCCCCTTAGGTGAGATTTTGACGACCACTAGTCGGAGTGTCAACAGTGTGGAATCATTATTAAGGGAGTTCGACGATGTGGTAGCTTTACGCATCGGCCTGTGTGACTTGATGCCGTATCGCTTTTCCGTCACAGATGACGTCCCAGTTTGAGTTCCGTTTTACACCTATGCTCCTCCGAAGTTGGAGATTATGCGCGGTTTGGTGGCAAAACTCTTGGACGCTGGTGTGATTTCTCCATCAACCTCAGATTATGCTTTGCCCGCCTTCATGGTTAAGAAGGCTAATTGTGGCTTCAGGTTAGTGACGGACATGTCTGCGGTAAATCAGATGATACACCTTGACCCGTTCCCTGCACCTACTGTAGACACAGTGTTGCAACATCTCGGGAAGGCGTCCATGTACTCTGTAATAGATCTGAACGCCAGTTTCCATCAATGCTTGCTGCACCCAGATTGTCGCAAGTACACTGCGTTCCGCACGCAACAGGCTCAGTACGAATTTAACCGTATACCCATGAGGGCCAAGTTTGGCACTCAGGCCCTTTCACGTGTCCTGGATCACGTGCTGGCAAATATGAAGTTTAAGTGCGTGATCAACTATATTGACGATATTATCGTCTACAGCACATCTATGGATCAACATCTAGATGATTTGCGGGCTGTATTGACATGCCTGAGGGACGCCGGTTTGACCGTGAATCCGGCTAAAGTCACGTGGGCGTCTTCCTCGGTGAAGTTCCTAGGGTATATCGTATACAGGGGGCGCCTAGTCATGGATCCTGACCGAGTGGTCCCTGTGGTAAATTTTCCGCGCCCTAAGACCGTGAAAGGTGTGTCCAGGTTTATTGGGCTTCTAGGGTATTATGCCAGGTTTATTCCCCGGTTCTCGGAACTGGCTGCGCCGCTGAACCGCCTTAAGCAGAAAGAGCCCAGTGATTGAATGGGGACCCGATCGAGCCCTGTGATTGAATGGGGACCCGATCAGGAGAACAGCTTTAAGGACCTTAAAGCAGCCTTAGCCGCAGCGCCGTCACTGTATTTAGCCAATTTCGACCTGCGTTTTGTGATTAATGTTGACGCTTCGAGCGTGGCCTTGGGGACATTGGGACAGTGGAGGGACTGTGCGGTATGTCCAGTGCATTCGTTAGCTGGACTCTATCTGATTCTGAGCGACGGTTAAGTGCCTTCGAGAAGGAGGCTCTCGCTTGTGCCTGGGGGACCACCAAATTCGAGTTGTTTGTGGGTGGCGTCGAGTTTGATTTGTGCACGGATAACCAGGCTGTGTCCTGGCTGCTTTCACACTCGAGTGATTTTGGCAAACTGGGCCGGTGGGCGTATCTTTTGTTCCGGTTCCAGTTTGTCATAAAACACGTCCCTGGAAACAGTAACGTGGCTGCAGATGCTTTGTCACGTATGTTTGGTTTGGATGACTATGAGGAATGCGTTCCCGTTCCTGAGGAAGTAGATGGCGTGTGTGCGGCCTTTACGACTAGTAGTATGTTTTAACACCGTTTGAGTGATGCGCAGTCTGAAGACTAGTTCTGCAGGGGCTTGATTGACGCGGTTTTGCGAGGTGACAATGTCCCTTATGTGGTCCCGGATGGGCTTCTGTACTATACCGGGCGTCGGAAGCGTGCTAAACGTCTGGTAGTTCCAGAGGTTTGCAGGTCGGAACTCCTGAGGTATTATCATGATTCACCCTTTGGGGGACATTTGGGGCGTCAGGGCACCTTAAGTAAGCTAAGCGCCAGATTTTATTGGCCCACAATTTTTGCGGACATACGAAGGTATGTGAGGCGTTGCTATGTGTGTCAGCGTGCAAAGCCCTGCCAAAATTCCCGTGTGGGTATGTACAGTGTTGATGAAATCACGTACTCATGGGAGGTGTTACACTGTGACGTGTTTGGCCCACTCACTCGTTCTACTAAGGGCAATAAGTACATTTTCATAGTGCTGGATGTCTTTTCGAACTTTGTGTTTCTAATTGCTACTCATAGCATACGAAGTTCGGAGATCCAGCGGCACTTGACAGACCGTGTTTGGTCGGTGTTCGGCCCTCCCGTGAGCTTACTTACAGACAACGCCACCTATTTTACATCTGCGTCCTTTAAGGACATGTGCATTAGGTTGTCAATCAACCATTATACGTCCAGTCCTTATTTCCCGTGCGGAAATAGGGTTGAACGCTTTAACCGGAATTTGAAGGTGACGTTGTCAGCGCTATACCATGAGCAACAGAACGTGTGGGATGAAGACCTAGATCTGGTCTCCATTGGGTTCAATTCCGCTGTGCGCAGCGCTACCAAGTACAGTCCTGCCCGTGTTCTGTTCGGGAGAGACTTATTGCACCCTTTGCTTAATGTTTGGGGTGTCCCCTCCCCAGCGGCTCCGGTGTCGGATGCCGCGAGAGAGCTAATGGCCGCTGATGTGATTGAGAACTTGTATGACGCACGTGGGCGCCTTCAGGCGAGGTACAATGCTGGAAGAACTGAGTCTGATTTTCAGGTTGGAGATGCAGTGTTCTGCAAATCCTTTGTACTGCCCTCGGGGGAGCAAGTTGATGCTGAAGTACCAAGGTCCCTATGATGTGGTTCGATTGTTGGGACCCAATACTGTTCTCCTGAAGCTAGCCGACGACTGGAAAAGTTGTGAGGAAGGCTCATGTCACTCATTTGAAGCGAGCAGGGAATTAATTGTTGTTTTCTGCCAAGTTTCTACAGGTTTACAGGCATGGTCATCAACAGGGGTGTGAAGAACGCAGACGTATGGGACAACTGAGTTGCAACGAAGAGAATGGGCAGGGCCTGTCCCCTCGCTTCTGCGTTTCTACAATTTCCCTCTCCCTTTCCCCCATTTGTGGCGCCGGTGAAGGCTCGTAGTGTTTGTGGTGTGTAGTGTGTGTACCGGTACCGTGTTTGTGTGTGGGTGTTTTTGTGTTTTGTGTGTGTGTTCGTAGCGGTGTAGTACCAGCTGGTAGTATTATCGTGTAGCTCGGCCGAGACAGTGTTATGACATTTTTATAGCAATTTTGTGAACTCTGTTTGTGAATTTTAACTAGCTTTTGAGCTTTTGTATAAGAGTTTTTGTGATTTGGGGTCAGTCTTGGCCAGAATTTTCTAAATGGTGCTATGCTAGGCCGTGTTGCCAGAAATTTAAATGCTGTAATTTAGGTTGTTTATTTTATATTGTCCCGAAGGGTTATTGTGTATATCTGCTGGAAAATTGTAAAATTTAATTGAAAAATCTTGTATGCTAGTTGTCACATGTGTACTAAAGCCTCTTTATAGGGATTGTGTTTAAGGGACCAAATATTATGACTCTGGTTTGGTGTTTTTACATGCTCCACAATGGCGCTGGGCGGGCAGACCTTCCCTTGGTTCCTGGGCGACACGAGCTCTACAGTATCAGAATTCTGGGCGAGGGCACCGCATGGATGGGATCTGGCACAGATGATATCTCCGGCAACCCAGACTGGCTCGTTTTATCCTGAGCTAGATCGATGACCCTCTTACACCTCCAGGGCAGGGTCGGAGGCCTGTAGGTCCCTGTATGAAGGAATAAGGAGGGGGGAGTTGTACAGGGAGTCTGCGACTCCGGTTCACCACACTTGAAGATCTGTTAAATTTACATATCTTGGACTGGCAGTGAGGTTGCTTTGGAGGAACTTGGTGCTTGTGCCCTGTGCGCTTAATGGTTTGAATTCCCCGCCTGGACTTCGGCCGTGCTCGGCCGCCGTCGGATGCGCTCGTGTTCGCTCTCCCCTCCTTCCCCCACTTCTCCCTCCCGTGCCCAGCTCAGACGCTCCCGTCTGCGAGACAATTAGTCTTCTCCCGGGCCCGACCGTGGGCGGTTGTGTTTAGCTTGCGACCACGGTGCCACACCTGAGCCGTGTCATCGGTAAGTTCTTTTTGTTTGAGTTTAGTGTTCATGTTTTTTCATATTTTTTCAGTTAGGTTTGGTTAATTGTTTGTTTGCATTAGTGACACGTCGAGGGTGTGCTGTCGCGACCGCGAGCCATGTACGACTAGGGATTTGTCCTTGTTTTTTAACGGAATAAAGAGGCGCGCGTGTGTCGGCCACAGCAGCTTAGTATTTCCCTCTTAATCTTGTATTGTAATTCTGTATCAACCTCTCAGTGGAGAAAACGTGTGTGAAATTGTTAAGCTTTGTATGATAACATACGTTATATAAATTGTTTTGCCAAGATCTGTCTTACATAATTGGTAGCT
Source organism: Medauroidea extradentata (assembly GCA_003012365.1). NCBI lineage: Eukaryota > Metazoa > Arthropoda > Insecta > Phasmatodea > Phasmatidae > Medauroidea > Medauroidea extradentata. The sequence goes on from PNEQ01000460.1 coordinate 53,984, forward strand.
TAGAGATCCCTATGTCATTGTTGTTGGTTTAATGTGTGTTCTAATGGGAAGGGTACTGGTGAGTGGCACTGGGCATTGGTCGATGCTTAGCAATGCCAAGATTAGCAGCCTGTTATTACTCTGTCTGTTAGAAGCGGGCTCACTATTTAATTGCTTGGAGTGGAGAGTTTGTTAATAGGTAATTCGTACTAACTGAATTAGTTCTGATATGAAATTACATTGTTTCATGATGTATACTTTTATGCAAATAGTGACGTACAGATGTGCAGTTAAGTTAGAGATGCCAACTCAACCGTGCAATTTGCATGAAAAATTTTCATACAATATTTAATTTACGATTGACATCTAGTAGGAGTTTCACACTGTTATGCTTTAAAATAAAGTATTCGGTATGGTTACTTAAGTTTACTTTGTCAGTAACCTAACATAAGGATTATTATGTTCTTTATAGTTACGGACAGACATACTATTAAATATATGTCTGCTGGTTTAAGGTACAGGTTTTAAGCCACAATTTATAGTACATTATGCAATACACTATACGTACGCTACCTGTGGAGGGGTGCAAATTTATCAATGTTAACAATTATAATTATATTTTAAGTTATTCTCACGTTAATCACATTGCCAAGGCTGATGGCTTGTAAAGGTAACAGCGATCAGAACATTGTCGTAACTGACAGTCCTAGTGCATCGAAGTAGCAAAATGACCTGGGTGTCGATATGGAGCAGACAGACCCAGTCGATTGCACCGCCCTGTATGTGGCAACTCGTATCCTCGTTTCAGGCTGACTTAGTGGGCGACAGGGCTATGGTGGCTGAATGGTCACACCATTCGCCTCCCGCCAAGGCGATCTGGGTTTGATTCCATACGGGGCCGGACTCCTGATTTTCGCATGTGGAAATCATACTGGACGATGCCATTGGTCTGCGGGATTTCTGGCGGTTCTCCCATTTCTCCCACCCCCCTCAATCCAACACTGTTCTATACTCATCTCAACTCACCCATCACCTCAATGTTAAGCGCTGATCAAAATCTTTCATTCACTCCCACTTAGTGCGGGATTGTGCTATCACATTACGTCCAGTGTTTAATATTTATAAATTCTTGGCACGGCTGGTCTGGTTAGGAAAGAAAGATAAGTTGGGTGCTTAGGTGGCCTGCTTGCCAAGACATGCCTGTCTTACACTTGTGTTTGACCTACGGGTTTTGCCTGGTTCTTAACAGCATGTATCTTGCATTGTGTAAAATGTACTTTGGTCTACGAGAACTTCTCATGCAAGATTAGAAGTCAGATCGTATGTTACTTTTTAGCACAAGGGCTCTGCTAGTTACGTTGAATTAAATGTTCCATTGGTGTCCTACATTGGTCAAGAAAATATCTGAATACTGACCATTGAAATGGAAGCGACTTCAAAGCCAAATTATGTAAAAAGGAATTTGGCAAATCACATAAGATATTACTTTAGTTTTCAAAAGCTCTGATACAAGATTAAATCTTGTATTGATTAAATGCTGCTTTAATTTGACAATGTAACAGTATCAGCTTGTAACCTGTACAAAATAACAGTAGGTATTTACAGTACAAATTATCCACAGAACTTAAATTTTTCTAATTTCTCGACTTATTCACGTTTTCCACGACACAGGTTCAAATATTTTCAAAACCATGTACAGTATTTACATCGCTGAGAAGACAAACACTGCACTGCTAAGTTGTGTTGAATTACAAAACTGCAACAGTACACAAACTAGAAATTTAATTTAAGGAAAGATAGCGATCTCTGTGGAGGAAGCAAAGAATTCAAATATAAATTTAAAAAAATTCCAGCAACTAACAAGCCTCCAAATAAAAATACCCATGCGTAAATCTTTTACTTTTATAACAAATTTAAAATTTAACTAATATGATGTAGGAAACAACCATTTTCATTGCTAACTAAAGGAGTTCACTGACAAATTACACTTTCCTACCGATATTACATAACATAATTATGCTCTCAAATTTTACGAGCGTTTTATCATATGTGACCAGAATTACCAGATTCATTACAGTACGAGACAGCCTACATATGTTGGCATCACAGATATGTACGCTACACTAATTTATATATATATATATATATATATATATATATATATATATATATATATGTATATATGTATATGTATATGTAGTCTGTCTCACATAAGAATTCCATTTTTTGACACTTATCATGACTATCATGTGTACAAATTTCTACCGAAAAATACTTTTTTCAGTTTTTAGTACAACACAGACAGCCAGACGTGTATTTTTGTTCAAAAATCACTTACTAGAGGAGAAAACACTGCTAATTAATTACAACAACTGTAAAAATGGTGTGAACACAGCTGTCATAAAATGGAATTCTTACATGAGACAAACTATACCTATATGACATAAGGAAGAAGAATTACTGTATTGCCATCTAGGTACCAACTTTAAATTTCAAATGTTAAGTTCCATAAACTCGTACATAATTACGTTACACTGCATTTGTACAAACAAGTAAAGATTTTTTGTAAATTCTAATTTTTTGGTATTCAGCCTCATCCTATTTTCTTGTTTTTCGAGCAGTCATTGCGGATGCCACCTTCAAGCGGCCTGTTGACCAACTGATATGATATGTCAGCCAAGAGATTACATCAGAAGGCATCTGGAATGACAACAGAAATATCAGAAAATAAGAAAATAGTGACATGACTGAACCCCAAAATCCAAGAATACGTAGTACTTGCCCGCGAAAGCCTCCAATCTATATCATGGATTTTTCTTCTAAAGCAGCTAGTATTCACATTTTCTCTGAACCAGGCAAACATCCCCTTGGTATGTCAAAGTTACATAAATTCTGCGACTTTTTCCTGTTTACGTACCATGCTTACATTACCAGAACTTAACGCATACAGAGTTCATAGTCTCGAAAGCAATTGGAAATGCAGTCTCCTTCTGTGAAATAACATCAACAGGGCGTCCAGTTTGGAAAATAATCTGAAGTATGGTGAGTGACGGCATTAAAAGCAGTTAACAGCTTCTTATAACTCGTAAGTTGTACCACCAGGAGTAGGCAGCATATCTGTGACCTCTTAGCTCTGAATCATAAGTGGATAAATGTTTACAAAAACATTTCATTCAAGGAAAATATGTTTTTGAATATTAAAAAAGTAATAATGTGTACTGTTATTACTCAGTGAAGAATACTGTATGTATTGCATGAAATTACTGCATATAAATTTTTATTGTTGCTTGTTTATATAAAACTGTCCTTTGACTCGGCGCTCTTAAGTTGTTTCATGGAGGCAACAGAGGAAACATGACCTTCGCGATATGAAAAACAAAATCAGCACCACGGTTGCTGTGACGTCAGCTCGACAGATATGGTGGACGCTATGTGAATTTCAAATAGAAAGTATATTGATTTTAATTAACTCGCAGTTTGATTTTAGGCCAAATATTGGTGAAACTTGCGAATTGGTAGTAAATTTATTTTAAGACTGATTTTCGTTGGTAAAAAGCAAATCATTACCTTTTTATGCAAATGTGTAATTATGCCTTTATTTTCACATTTCAGAATGCCAGTAGGTATTTACAGTATATTACAAATAAGCAAAAAAACTGAAATACTGTTAACATCTGTGGCTGTTGTACCAGAGGTTAGTACGTATGTACCGGCAATGATCTATTTACACATATTATTATTTTAGTATTTGTCGTGCTACAGCTAAACTGGTGTTCGCAATAACAAGAAACTTTAGTTTCTCATTGCTTTTGTCGTGTCACTTTGTCGCACATATGCAATTCCACCATGATTTGCATCACTGTTTTCACGAACCTAAACTTGGCATGAACCAAGGACTTACTGCATTACGACACTAAATTCAAAACTCAAGGTAACGGAACTGGGCTTTAAGTATCATCTACAGTGAAGTCATAGAACACACAACTTGACAAAAAGATAAGAACTGTAAGAGGAATTGGCCATTGCGTTTAAGGAACCAACCCAATATTTCCACTGAAAAATTTAGAGTCACAGAAGGAAAATCAGGGTGGCGTGAGTTTAGAAGCGAACTCTGGTCTTCTCAAACAAAAAGTAATACATTACTGTTCCACACCTCATTATGTTTCAAAATTCAACTTCCAGTTATAAAAAATGGCATGCCTCGTAAACAATTAGAAATGTACGTATAACCAAAGTAACTTTTACACAAGGCAAGATTTGTTAACATTGTAGGCCTATGAGGTTTCTCATTTTAGCTCTGATGCTGAAATATCCTAACAGTTACTGTTTCAAATGGACTTCTCACAGCACATTATGAACTTGCAAGAAAACATGTTGGCCTCTGCTGATATTTAACAGCCATTACTTTTTTTACATACCTATCACAATCAGGCCCTGAGAACCGCACACAGCTACACAGAGTCTCCTTTCGCTGCTTCAAACATGATCCTGACTATGGGATGGGGTGACAGCCCGCCACCAAACCCCACCCATGGATGACATGATGTTGCACTACAAATGGAACGCAAGGGTAGGAGAAACTAGAGCACTCCTAACAAACCTGTCAGCCAGAGGCTAACACCCACCTCTTTTCCCTCGCTCGAAAAATCCGGGACCAACCCAACTGGGGACCGAACCCGGATAGCCTTGGTGGGAGGCGAGTGGTCTGACCCCATTATATGTTTCTTCAGTATTTTTTAACTACCTACGGTATTTCTTCATCTCAGTATCTACTGTGAAATAAAAAATGTTTCAGTAAATGCTGTGCAACTCGCTAAACGCCTCTTCTCTCAGTTCAAATGTGATTTACTCCCAGCTCTACGACAAGAACAAGGTTGGCCACATGACCAACGCAGAATAAGCGATAAAATCCTTCCATTTGAATTGGGAGTAAGCCTACCTATGGGTATGCTAAAATTACTGCCCTTGTTCTAGACCTACCTTGCAAACAAAATTCTCTCATGAGACGTCGCCATCCCGCATTAGCTTTGCACATATTTTGCATTATGTGTAAGTTACAACAGTGCCTGTTATGACGACATAAAAAACGTAACCATCACTGTGAACTAACAATTTCAAAATTGTAGGTACGGTATCTAATCTCAGGCGATGTTTACATGACTAAATGCATGCAAAACTTGTGCAACATCCCAATTATTGCAGAGAATTTGTTATCCAAGGTGGAACCAGCATGAGATCAGGAAATAAAATATTTCCTATTTTTCAGGACAAGGATCTGCAAGTTGCACAGAATAAAGGATTTTATTGGTAGTCATATGCTGGTCATGTTACCAACTGTTTATCGACCAGAGATTTGAGTGCATAGTCTAACTTACATCATAGCTTCAGCTATAAGAGGATCTGGTATCTTGTATAGCAGTTTATAACACATTTTTTATAATATACAATTTAAACACAGACAGAAAATAGGTTACATAGCATTAAAAATATTGTAAAATATGTTTTATGTTTGTTTTCAAATTAAGTTTGTACATACTTTTTTGCAATCCGCATAGGTAGTACCTACTGAATACCAACAGACAGTCGATCAATCTGTCGAAAAACGAACAGGCTGCAAGACTATTAGTGTCAAAATATTTTAAAACTGTAAAAACTGTGTAAGTACTGACTCTCTTGCAAGAGAGGTCTTGAAAATGTTTTGTGTAACTGCTGTTTATGTCAAGACAAAATTTTAAAAACTGTGCACTTACTGTATGAAACCGTAACGATCGGTGACATGGTACAGTTCGAAGCCAGGATCTTCCCAGGGGTCGATAGGAGCACCTTCTTCTCGTCCACGGGCATAGCGGCTAACTATGTTTGCCCTCTCTTCTGCCGCTCTATGCAGCAGTTCCTCTTCACTCATACCGTTCGAAAGAAAAATCTTGCAGCTTGCACCATCCTGCCTTCAAACATTGGCTCTTTTCAACAGAGACCGACCCTCATTGGATATCTGCAAACAATTCACAGTTGGGTTGAAACAAACTTTCAACTATGCTTAACATATTCACACACAACCACAACACATTTCTTACTAATACATCTAGACATTCCAAATATAGGTCAATCTTATAAGCACTTAAAAATACACAACATACACCGTACGCAAGACATAGTACGGACATAAGCACTATAGACGTACCGTACCGATACTATGGAATGCGGGTCTTCGAACGGTACTTCACATGTAAACACTTACCAAGTACCAAATAAGTAAACCTTAATATAGGCCACAGCAATTCATTGCTCAAGGGACTAGTTACAGAGTCATGAACTACTCACATGCTAATCACAAATGCTCGTTGTCTTATTGTTGATAACATATACGATAAAGTCTTTTAGAAAAAAAATTTAACAGAAACGTAACCTCCTACCTGAACGTCAAACTCTAGAAATGAATTTTTATAATTATTGGTCAAGCAGTGTTTTCCGCGGCTATCAGTCTTTCATGGAATACAAATTTTTGGGACTTTTGTTTTCCTGAGCACAGAATCCATTTGTATTAAATAAACTATATTATGTAAGTCATTGAAAATTTCATAACCATCAACTTCCTAACCAAAACTATCTCCATCTCACTCCTTCTCGCTCCCTGGCGGATATGACGCGTGTTCACGTGACCGGAACTGCTGCTTTCACAGACAAAAGTCGATTAGAAAAACAAACGACTATCTAAATTCCAACGTGAACAAGACGTGTTTACGTACGTGAATTTTATCAGCCGGCCACGTATAAAGATTTGTTTTAGAAGTCCAACGAGTAACTGCTGTCAAAATGGTTTGTATAAGTTGACGTATTTGAAACTAACTGCTTTGTTGTTCTCTTCACCTTAAATATGATAATTTTGTTAGTAAATGTAAGTGTGATTGTGTGTTACAGCTTTGGAGATGTTCAAACGTACGGTAAAACTTGAATTAATTTCGTAACAGAAAATTTTCCAACACGTGAGGAGCTGTTATATTCAGTAAGGAAAGAAATGGACCCTTGTAGTGTCGTTCACAAATTAAGTCTTTAACATATTGACATAACCTCTTTTCCGTACATCCCCGAGTCCTGTACTCAATTTGGGATCTATGGAAGATAAAATAAAAATTTTACTACTTATAGCGCGTGTGACAGGATGAAAACCAACCTACATTTTACATAGGGGTGGACAGTATTATTTTCAAGTAATAGCTACATTTCTTAGAAAATTAATATATAGATACTTATGAAAACTTAGTAGGCATGGTAAATATCAAGAATCACTACTCATTCGAAAACTAACAAAAAACTGCAGAAATGTAGTATTTGCGATTAATTTCAGTGAATAATAACGGAAATTAGTAGTTGTGATGAATGATTTTGCTTACATTCTACCAATTCGCAAGTGGGGAGGGCTATGAAGATCAGAGTAAAACATTTTTTGGAAATCTTTTACAAAAAAGTCAAGATAGACCTAACTCTAACATTGCGAAAGTAATAGAGCATGGTGGAGCAGTGGTAAAACACTCACCTTACCTTCACGAAGACCCGGGTTCGATTCCAATTCCGGCCATCCCAATATAGGTTTTCCATGGTTTTCCGAAATCACTCCATGCAAATGCTGAGGTGGTTCCGTAAACAAACCCTAGTCGACTCCTACCCCCTTTCCCCTATGTATGCCAGGGGTGCAGAAAATGTATTTGGAATGACTATTTCCCCAGAACACATTACTTTGACCTGAAATTTTTCACCAGAGCCATTGCTCACTTTTTCACACATAAAGAGGCAATTTTACTATGTTAAAAATTAATTAATAACAACCGTTCAGAGCTTACCAAAGGACAATATGTGACAACATGGCTTGTATGCGAGTGCAGCAGCTCATTTACGTGCACGTGCAAATACTGATTTTTTTTTCTCAACAAAATGTCCCCCTGCTGTATTCTGATTTCCCCCGAACCTCGTTCCCTTGATCGGACATATTCTGCACCCGTGATGTATGCATCTACCAATGTGTCGTGCTGTTCGCGGACACATAAAGTGACCAAATAAATAATAAATTCCTTGTACTTGTTTCATCATGAGATGCTGCTTCCAGCCTGTGTCTGGATAAGCCTGGTTGAACACGTCCATCTTCCTCTGACTTCCCACCACTATTCATCTTTTACTGTTTCCCAGTCAGCTTCTCATGTAGTCTAGATTCAGGGTTTTAAAATATTACTTCTAATGTGCATGGTGTCTTAAAAGTCCTTTTCATGCATAATGTGAAGTGCATTTTCTTTACATAGATAAGCTAGGTGCACATTTACTGGTCTCTGATAAATAATTAAACTCCGAACACACCCCACGTAGTAAGAGTTGAGCTGGGCTAGTTCACCCTTATGTTTCATCATGTGTTCCTGACCATTTTCGTTTCTGAGAATATTTGAACTGTGCGCCTACAAGCCCCCGCCAATGAACTCGCTAGTTCCCCTCTCCTTTTCAGACATCATATGTTTGTATATACTCTGGTGGCCTCAGCCGTCTTCGTACCTTCCCACCCCTTTCCCCTTCCCCTCCCGGCCGGCTAGTCCGTGCCACTTATGTCTCGCCGCTGACACAGTGCAAGCATTCGGGTATCATCGGACGGAATGCGAGGGGCTGCTCGGGTACTTCCGTGACTCAGCATCGCTTGCCTATCCCCTCTCTCAAAACATCGCTTCCCTTCCCCTCTCGGAACAACCAGTGGCCAAACTGGACAAACACAATTCCCATTTCCCACGCAGGCAAACCGTGCTGTATGAACACTGGGAAGGGGGGGGGGGAAGGGCAGTGATGCGTCGTAGTCTTTACCAAACATTATCGCTCGCTCTTTTTGACATAGCGCCAATATATTTCTCTCACTCACTATATATATATATGTGTATATATATATATATATATGTATATATATATATGTGTATATATATACTATATATATATATATACATATATATGTATATATATACTATATATATATATATATATATATATATGCCATTAGGCATATTTGTTACGGGCGCCGCCTACCTGTGTGTTAGTGGCTCAGACGTGACGCAGCTGTAAGGGCGACCTTGATTCGTGCCAAGTGCTGAACTATTTATATCATACAAGATTTCCGCTGATCAATTTGTACCATATGACTCTCTTGTTTCTACTTTTTTTAATGATTATTATTATTAACTTAATTTTCGACATCTGTTCTCGTTTAGGAGTAAAAAATTAATATCTCTATAAAAGTATAGGAACAAGATAGCTTGGCATTAAGCGTGGCCATATAATTTTATTGGTGAAAAGTCTGTAGTAAAGTTCAGTTCAGCTTCATATTACTGAAATTAATGGTTGCTATTTTAATTATCTTTGCAGCCAATGTAATTCATGTTGCACTTGTATGGTAACTAATGTGTTAATTAAAATTTTTGTTTCCACAAACCAGTAGCTTCACAGTTTTTTTCATATCTAGGGCCACGATTTTGTCGCGAAAAGATTTTTGCCCCACTTTGTTTCAGTGTCTCTCGTGCGCATCGGCAGCTTTGATTCATGGTTATTGGCAGCGTGTCTTTGTTCAGACACGTTTCTCATTTGACTGCGCCAATCAAAATAAGATTATTGTGACTCCTTACGTCTGTAATCTGCCAAGGCAAGTGAAAGTAAAATTATCCAATTACGGGCGATGTAGCAGACCTGTAGACGTGCACATGACGCATCGAAACCAAATGTTGCAAAAATCGTGTCTCTATTCATATCTGATTTTCGGTATTTCTGTAACATTTTACATCTTTCCACCACATAAACTGCAGACATCTGAAAAATTATTAAATCGCTTACTAGGTATTTACGTAAGTCTCATTCCTATTCAGAAATAATCTCGATATCTCAACACGTCTAAGATATACAGTAGATTACGGGGGCTGAGTTAGAGGCTCCCTGCAAAATTTTAAATTTTTAAATAATTTTAATATTTTTACGATGTATGTTTATCTTTATAGACATATACTGTGACTATTTTTACAGTCATGAAAAGTTTCTAGGTTTCATAGATTTTGTGTAGAGGCAGGTCAAGCTCAAATTTGCAAAAACTGTTTTATTCAAGATACGAAAACCATCTGACTTATAGTAGTGAAATAATTTCACACTGAAAAACAGCGTCACAGGTTACATCGAGATATTTCTGCAATGAAAATTTTTGTTTCTTTAAACAATTGCCAATATTCTGCCATTTTTTTAAATATGGAAAATGTCAATGCCGGTTTTTATACATGTATTGACGTAACCCGTGCCACTGTTCTTCGTAGTGAATTAATTCGTATAGTGTATAAAACAGTTGTAAGCAATTTTGTGATTTGATATATCACTGTACAAAAACTGTGATAGCTAGAATATTTTCATTACCGTAAAAAATAGTCACAATGTATTATCTACACAACAAATCGTATCTTGTACAAATATAAAAATTGTTAAAACACTTGAAACCACGTTTGGTATTTTCACTGTTCTTAGAGGTTGAATTTCAAAAAGTCATGAAACTGCCTTTTACAGATATGCGTAGGCGTAGTGACTGGAGCAGTCGCCTCCCCACCAAGGTGATCCTGGTTCGATTCCCAGCGGGGTCGGTCCCCAGACTTTCGCATGTGAGAATCGTGCCGTATGATGCCGCTGGTCGGCGGATTTTCCAGCGCCGCTCCATATTCACATCACGTCAGCTCTCATCAGCGCTAAAGACCTACATGTTATTGCTGACCAAAATATATCTTTATACAGAGGAAATTACGTTGTGACTGAATAGAAAATACTCTTTAACTGAAACTTGTGTAAACCAATTAAATTGCAAAGAAAACACCGGTACTTAAATTAAATCATTATTTTAAAACTTCACAGTCTTCTAAGTGTGTTGAAAGGTGTTAAAAGTTTGATACGGTTTTTAAGGGCGAATAACATTTTCGCTTTTACTATAAAATTCAACAAAATATTTGTACTTTGAACGACTTGCCGGGAAGCAACGTTTTTAGATGAACACGTGTCCAGACGTGTTGTTAAGCGGGGTGGGAAGGGAGGAAGTGATAGGAAGTGAGAGAGCGAGCGAACGCCTGTGAGGGGAGGAAGCGCTGAATCGAAGCGGGCGGCCGAGTATTTCCGATGATACCCGAATGCATGCACAGTGTCAGCGGCTAGACACTTCTGTCCGTGCCGCCGGCGCTTGCCTCCGGGCACTCTGCCTTCGCTTCTCGACCAGCATGGTTCAAGGTATCAACTCGTGGCCGATGCGGCACCTGTCACTTCTGGTAATGTTTGGTATGTTTTGATTTGATTCTTGTGTTTCTTAATTCTTTAGCTTTCGCGTTCTGTTTTGCTGTCACGTAATTAATCCGTTTTCCGTTGTGTGGTGCCGTTTCGGCCGCGAGCTGACCAACGCCCCATTTAACTTACCAGTGTGGTATGTATTTTTGGTTGATGTTAAACAAATTGTTAATAATGCCATTTAATTCTGGATCGCCGTTTTGTAATGAATGATACCGTGTAATTTCCGCTAAATAAACCTAGCAGTTATTTGAATTATCTGAGTTTAATTCTGTATTGCTTGAGACTATTTAACCTTGTCCCAGTGTGTGAAATTACGTCGCCTATTGGGTTAGTGGTGGGTGTGGTAAGAAGAGTGTGCCTTGGTATGAGATATGTGTTTCTCGTCCTAGACTCGCAGCCGTTGATATTTAATATTGTGCTGGCAGTGTAAGAAACGGGCACAGAGTGCCAGTATAGCAGCCACCTTAAGGTTTAATTTTTATGAATAACTTATTCACCTTACTTCTTCCAGCTGGAGCCAGAATCGATGGCACGCTACGTATCGCCGGTGAACCCTTCTGTGTTCCCGCACCTCACCGTCGTCCTTCTGGGCATCGGCATCTTCTTCACTGCCTGGTTCTTCGTCTACGAAGTCACAAGCACCAAGTTCACCAGAGATATATTTAAAGAGCTCGTCGTGGCATTGGTCGCTGCAATATTCTCTGGATTCGGAGTCGTCTTTCTGCTCCTCTGGGTCGGGATTTACGTATGACGTAGGTAACAATTTATTAATATAGGCTACTTTGACTGTACGTGTATAGGCCTGCCTCTATAAAGTTTCGGAACAGTAATGCTACAGTCTTGTAGGCTAACCTATTAATGTCTAGTGTTGTTGGAATATGTTTTAAAATTAATTAAATTTGTGTTAGTACCCCTATGCTATGTGCTAGTAATATTTCATTAGGGTAATCATCAAAAATAACAAAAAAAAATTAAATAGACAGTTTGGCAGCGTAATTAATTTTTGGTTGGAAAGTACCATATTTTTGAGTGTTTAGGTCGCACATTGGTTATTCAAATTAATTGCACATGAAAACATAGGGTGCGGCAGTAACATTATACAGCAAATTATGTTTCACGTGTGAAAATTGCACTACATTAATTTGCAAATAAAAAAAATTATAGGGTTGCTTAAAATTAAAATTTAATGGCAGTATATCATGGCAAGTTCAATATGTTTGTGAAATAAAACAATAGAAGTCTTAATTCAGTAAGCAACAGCTCAGTTTGATAGTAAGAGTATGGTTTCAAAGTAGTTCAGAAAAATTCCTGGAAAAACACTACATGACGTGACAACATTGTTAAAAATCAAATGTGACGTGTACATAAGAAAGTTTTTATTTTTCCAGTTTCGAAGGCTTAGAACAACATTGCATCCTGTACACACAAAAGTACTGTAATGTGTTACAATTGGATAAAATATTTTTGCTCGATACCATACGACATTTATATTGTCTGTAATGTCTGATTCAGAAAACAGTGTTTTAAAAAGTTTTCTGCTGTAGAAATGGGAAAACATTACGAAGTGTAATTTCTTATTATAAACCAGTTTTAAGACTTGTTGAACCTCAGTAAATGTAGTAAGGTATACATTTATTTATATATTTGCTGCTTTACAAAATATATGAAAAACGGCATGTAAAATTTGCTTACAAAATTGATTATGTTTTTGTTAGTCTATGAAAGTGTTCATAATGAATTAGGATGATACATGTACGGTACATACTGCAAGTGTTTATTTTGTAAATTTTAATATGTTCTCTGGTCTCAAGGCTTTCTCATATACTTGAAGCTTGGTGGATAGATAGATAAATATCTGCTGATATCTAGACTGTTTGAATATTCTGTTCATGGGAGTACTATTATCATATTGAAGTATCAGCAATGTTTATCCATGCTAGTTGCATGTTACGTAACCCTTCAAGCTGTTTGACTTTTATCTCTGTTATGACGTAATGTAACATGCTGTTGTGTGTTCCACTGCAAACTTTATCCAAAATACCTAGTGTCGTCATATCTAAGCTGATAGTCTCCGTGTGTGTGTGTGTGTGTGTGACTAATTGTTTATCGATAGTCTTAGGCTACCAAGCCCTGTAAACTATAGGCATCTGGGGGGGGGGGGGGGATGTAAGGCGTCAACACTTAAATAATGCCAATAACATTTTTCACCGATTATTTCCTTGCTATGCTTATTACAGTATCTAATAACTGAAAAATAAATTTATAGTAAAATCTTTCAAGCTGGAAAGGACCTGAATTTTTACACTTGTTTATTCAAAAGTGTAACATTCTTAAATTTGTACCACCTAACTCAACATTAAACAAGTAAATAATGAATCCTATTTAGGGGATGTCCCCAGGCCTGGAATGCTCAATAAATTACAGAATTTTTTAATCCTGGAAATGTCAATCAAAATTTAGGGTTTTTCCCCCCAACCTACATGCAATTTGAACAACTGCCTCCAGTGGCAAACCATAACCACTTCCTCAGCCACTTATCAGACCTCACGTAAACTTTACAACTCTCCTCATCATCACTGACGACAGTACCCCAATCCCACTCCCTCACCAACCTGCTAAGCATAGACTGCCCACCCGTTCTGTTTTTGGTTGATGATTTTTGGATTATAAAGAGAGATATGATTATTTGGATTTTAGGCTGGCCATTATAATACTTTTTATTTTAATTAGGTTTTGCAGCTGCCTTTCTCCAATATTTTTGTTTGTTTTCTGTGCTCTGTGTATGCAAGAACTGCATTCTCTATGCACTTCATACCTCTGTGGGCCTGATGCCCACATTTTACATTACTGTTTGATTTTTTTTTAATTCTCTCTTCCCTTTTTGTTTCCCGAAGCATGAAGATGGTCACGTAGTCTCTCCTTGTGAAGTGATACTCCCGGGAATAAAACTAGTGCTATCTTTTGTCTCATAGTTTACTCTGGGAGAGGCAGTAGTGTAGGAATTGGTTGAGTAAAAGTTTTAGCCTTATTAAGGGCGCAGTCTACCGCAATTTTCATTATTGAATTTTTAAAATGTTTATGTTCAGTTTCAGCATTTTTTAAAAATTCAAATAATTGTTATTCTTTAATTTGATGAGCATGTCATTGTAGTCTGCTATGTCTTTATCCACTGTGATTTTTTTGAGCTTGGTATATGTGGTGGTTTTAGTGTAGTCGTTAAAACGGAAACACGCAAAATATGACTTTAACAAGCCATTACGCAAAATCTATGAAAGATAAAAAATTTTCATGAGAGCCAAATTTCATCAAATTTTATGTCTAAAATAAGAAAAAAATATCTGGTACAAATAAAAAAATGGTGATGAAAATTGCGGTAGACCCCGCCCTTAAGAGGGCGTGGTAGATAAATAAGTGCTGAATACTTCAATGGAGATCTACACTTTCAGAAGGTCAGTACTGAAAAACTAAAATCCTTGATCATGATATTAGCCAACTTTATGAGCAAACATTTACACAGAATGATGCATTTGGCAAGCGTTATCTGTTGCACTGCAACTAAATGTATGAGATTTCGGCATCAGAGATTGTTCTTCAGATATACGTTAACCGAGAAAAATTTTTGCTCAGAAAGTTGGCAAAATCTATTCTTTAGGTTTTTTTTTCCCCTTTGCTTTGCTTTGCTTTGCTTTGCTTTGAGGAACCTATATTCTAAACTGATGCTATTTGACTATGCATTAGTGGCTCAATTGCCATGCTTGTATTGTTGTGTAAAGTAAATAGAATTTATGGTATACTCACAGACATAATAGTTTTCTTCTCAGAACTCCAAAAAATTCAAAAATAATCAAATTCATTATGGCAACTGAAACCGAGCCTTAATAGATATATCTCAGTAATTTGACTGTGTGATGCAAACCATAAAACCTCAGATTTTTATTATGATCTAGTCAGTTTCACTTTTGCAACTGTGCAATCGACCCTTAAATATTGGAGACAGACCCAGATTATACAGTCCCTGAATTACACTTTCTACTTAAATACACCATATCACCTCCATTTTCTATATGTTAACAATAGTACAGTCCTGCCTTTTACACTGCTATTTCGAATGGCATCCTCGCTGATACATTTTCTTTGTTCATAAGAAGTTGGTGAAAGTGTAATATTTTGTATGTAGCCTTTCAATACTGTAAAAAAATTAATGGATCATTGAAATGGAAAATCTATGTACATTATGTTATTGCGTTATACATCAAATGAAAGCTGTAATGACTACATCATATGTGTAGCTCTTATTAGTTAATTAACAATGTGACTGGAAACTTTGAAAAGTATTACACAACAAAACATAAACCAACCTTCAATGACCAATTATATTTATTATTAGGCCTACGTATCTCGTGCAGTTTACCAAAAAGTAATATTTTAATAAAATATTACATGTGTTTTGGAGTGATTTAACTGGCATTAATTTTAAAAGTTACAGGTAAAACAGATATGTTTTATTCTTTCCCTCCATCTACTCCTTCTTATTCACACAAATGTTGGCTTGTCTCTATATATATGTAATTGTAAAATTGGGATTATACTGTATAGTACCCTCATTTACATTTTCCCTTTTATTATATATTTTCCAGTTTTTTACTTGAGAAGTGTAACTCTAGTGTTCCACTGTACTTGTTCATATATTGTGTTTGAATAACTCTGTCATTTCTTTCCAGCAGAAAACTGTGATGACTGGACGCAGTCTTCAGAAATGGTGCAAAATATTCTACAGATCTAGTTGTCGTCACACGAACACATACGTCATGTAACATTCCACACTTCGTGTTTCAAACTTGTTAACATTTTGTTGTATCTTGGTATAGTGATAGAGAAGTAGTATGGTTCTTTCATTTTATTTTATCCTGCGTCTCCTCTCATTCTGTTCGTGGTGCATTGTGAAGTGTGTGTATAACCAAAGTGAAGTACTGTGGTTGCGTTAGTTTTTGTAATTTGGGTACAGTGTTTACGCTAGCGTGATGCTGTGAATTTTCCAGTTTCCTCAGAGATGAACTTGTGAATTAATGTGCAATTATTACTTGTTGAGTGATTTGTGTGTGATGAAATAAAACATTTTACGTCATCTTGTTCTTTTAAACTGTAAATATTGTTGTTGCAATGTTTTTTCCGTTAAACCAATATATATAGCATACAGCAAAGTGGTTTTCTCTCGTTATTAGTATGAGGTTGAGATAATACACGTGGATTTTCAAATACCTAAATGTTTTATTTATGCGTTTATCCAGTTCAAAATCAAGTATAAATTATTGGTACAGGGGTGAATAGTCAAAAATAAATTTGGGAGACTTTTTATTGTTCTAGCAAACCCCTTTTATCATAACAAACTGCAAACTAAATATTTGTCGCTTGCTTGAGGTTCGTATAAAAAATGTTTTATTGCATGTAATGTATGTCTTACATAAGAATTCTAGTTTTTGCAGTCATGGCAGGCCTGAATAGAACTGTATTCATAAACTGAAAATTTTTTTTACTCATGCCATTGCAAGTTAATGTTGCATAATTTCAGATAACCCCACAAAATTTGAAAGAAAGAGAAGCCAATATTGACTGTTGTCGTCAACAAACATGTACAGTAGTGACATAATTGAGATTGAATATACATATTTGTATCCAGAAAGAAGCCACAAGCACTATACAGCAACTGCAACTGCATTGGCATAAGTTGGTATAAAAAAAAAAGGTTCAGTTATGTACTAACTCGTTTCAGGAATCATTCAAAAATCACAACTCTTAAACAGCAGTGCTTTCCTCGTCCATAACCAACACAAAATTGATAGTTTTTAACCCGAAATAGTAAGGTTCAAAGACGTACACATAATTAAATCAATGTGGTTTAGCGTTATGTATTTTATGGCAGAACAGAATTCCGTTTTCAAAATGGTTTCATTTCCCTATACCGTGAACATACCCTGGCGAGTCCTAAAAAACACTTTAATAAATGTCAAACTGCACAATCAGCATGTACATGTATAATGGTTGGGACCTCGATACCATCAATGCCTTTTGTACAGTATTGACACCAACAAGTACATGTACTGTAAGTCACAGAAGCAATCTGGCATGTTTTTTCTCTTTGGATGGTCTGTCAGAGTTTTCGATGTTCGGTTACACTGAAATTAGCCTTGTTTTTTTAATTTGAGGAAATGAACCATTAACTAACATTTCATTTACCATTTCTATATTTCTTGAAATATATTTATGCAATTGTTTAAATCAATGTCTCAAGTTGACATACAGCTCTGTTTACATTCCAGGGGGCTTATGCTGCTCGAGTTTTCAGTCAAATGCAAGTTGGGAGCAGAGTGGTGTTTTTTTTTTTTTTTTTTTCAGACATGGAGAAACTTTTTTTACTTGTAATGTAAAAATACTAGAAACCGAACAATAAAACAATCTCCATGCCTTTACAAAGACCACTCGACTTCCAACTTGAATGCAAATGAAAACTGGAGCATAGGCCCCTGTACTCTCCGAGAGCTGGTACAATAATCCCTCATGCTGCTTATGTTCTCCGAAGTTGAAGCCTTACATCATCACGTTTACCATTCCTAATTATTTAATAACAAATACTGGTACAAACTAATTACAGAGTCTCAAGAACTACATGTAGTAATATAAATAAAGGACTCGAATCCATGTGGTTTTGTTTGTATTCCAGAACTCCCCTTCGAGAGTTGGTACAATAACACTGATTAAGCTTACCTATATCACTTCTGATAGCATTATTTATTCCGTGGTATCAAGTATTATGTGGAAATGAGCAAAGCATCGAAAATGTTCTCAGAAATACATAATACACCTTTGACTTCACAGCAGAAATTTAATTACAGCGAATTCACACATGCAAGCAAATTTATGTTGTATGCAATCCAGATAGCACGACATAAAACTCACGTAACTGAAGTAGGTTGGTAATTATTGTTGGATCAGATGCAGCGCACGCATGTAAATGTTGCTTCTTGTCTACTAAACAATTATTCTTTATTTATATAAATGGCGGGAAATAGGCCGCTAGGCCTACAAAGTAATATAACTGACAGAAGTACAAGTACTTACAGTTGATACTTGTAAATAGGTACACACACGAAGGGACGACACATATTTTTGCACGGTCGCAACGTTTCGCCAGTATTAAACTGGCTTCCTTGGGCAGCGAGACATGGCACATTGCAGTCCAGCAGCAGTGTGTGCTCTGTTACCTGCAAGCCTAGTGGCTGGAAGGCGAACTAAGCGAGCCAGGAATTTCAAAAATGGGGCAGTAATGTAGGTCTGGTTGTGATGGCTTGCAATGAATAGGGAGGAGGAAAAGTGAGTTATCTGATATTGAGGCCTGGAGATTGTCTTGATTTTGTGATATATTGGTGGGCCAGTTCCCAGCGTCTGAGCTCTGAACTACTGCAAGAAGATGGCAAGGATTTCACAATTCTGGTGCTGTAG
This sequence comes from Medauroidea extradentata, assembly GCA_003012365.1. NCBI lineage: Eukaryota > Metazoa > Arthropoda > Insecta > Phasmatodea > Phasmatidae > Medauroidea > Medauroidea extradentata. The sequence goes on from PNEQ01000460.1 coordinate 72,782, forward strand.
CAGGAATCAAAGTCTTTGTTGTGGGAAATGCACATTGATACGTAAGGGCTGAGGATGGGTTGAAATTCTTGTAACGAAGTTATTCTCAGAAGCTGTGCAGGGTTGCAATTATGGATGGATGGTTCGATAATTTTTTAGATTCCGGTTCCGTTTTGGTTCTTTGGTTCCGTTTTTCTGTTTCATTGGTTGTAAAGATAGAAAACTTTTAAGAATAGAAAAATAAGAAAATTTTACAGTCTCGTTGGTAATGTATTATATAAAATGGTATATTCTGATAGTAGCACACTCTAAGTTATATAAATATGTATCAAATACATAAGAAATGAACATAATTAAGATCACTCTTAAACATTATGCTAGCAATAATTAAGAAAGAATATCAAATACCTACCTTTTAAAAGAAAGAATAGTAACAGCAAACAATTTTACAACTTAAAAATAGAGGCCTAAGTACAGTTATGTCAAACGCCCAATACTCTGGTAAATCGTATTGAATACAGTATTTTGCATAAAACAAAATAAACTTTCGAATACTAAATCTAAAGTTAAAATGTAATTTGTAAAACAAAGTCATTTTAAAAATGAATGGTATTCATATGTTCTATTGAATGAAAAGAATCGCTTAAAGATTTTTGTTTAAGAAAACAAGCATTGTGACCCTCTCGGGATCCAAGCGGTTGCGTTTTTTATTGCAACTGTATGCTGCCATGCTAAAATGCCTTTCACTAAATACTGTGGAAGGTAGCACACACAGGTACTTTCTAGCAAGTATTCTCATAGTTGGAAATGTTTTGCAATTTTTCCAATATTCAAATAAGTTTGTTTTAGCTGTTGTAGTATTTTTAGGGAAAATTAATTACTGAATTCATTTTCATTGGTGCCGTCAATCCTTTTTGTCTCTGAGGATTTGCTACACAGATCACTACGAGACCACATGTTCATGCAGCTTGTATTAGTAGTTGGCTGAAGGGCAGATTCATTTGTGGCTGTCTCATTACTGTCCTGAAATATAATATAAAAAAGAAGAAAAAATTTTGTGTATAATGATCACTGTCCAATAAAAAAATCTAAACTATAGCATTCCATACATCTGTGTTTAGAAGCTGCTTTCCTTCAAGCAGCAATAAAGTTTTTGCAATTTCTGCTTTTCGGGCATCTCGAAAGGGGGTGGTTTTAAATCTGGGATCTAGTAGAGTTGCAGATGCCAGTATTTTATCGTCCTCAATTTTAGTATACCTTATTCTCAGTGAGGCCAACAGGTCATTTTTTAGCCCTTGAAGTCCCAATCCAATTGGTGCAGCTTTCTCAAGCTCATATTCTAGGACATAAACTAACGGAATAACCTGCAAAAATATATTTTACAAAATTTCTTTCATCCTATAGCATTTGATTTTGTATGACAAACCATTTTTATTTCAACTTACCTCTGAAGCTGTTAAACTTCGTGAGCTGACTTGGAGTGTCGCATAGTCAAAAATATCCAAGATAAGATAGGAATTGAGTTGTAATAGCCTTCTGCTCCTGTAGCCTACCTATTTAACATGTGCATATAAGTTGGTAACAATTTTATGCAGTGTGTATGCCATACATGCTACATAAACAAATGCAGACCTGCTGTTATGTTACGGCCATTGCCTCTCAGAATTGCCACCACTTTTCTTGAAAGCTACCAATCTGCCAACACTGTGTTATAACTGAACAAATATTTTCAACAGTGTGGTTTGCTTCTGGAAATGGCGCAACTTCCACACACAGGAATCTGTCAAGCTCAAAAGTAATCATCATTGGATACCAATGTCTATTGATCTGTGGTTAAGGCAACATATTTTTCTATGCTCAATTTCTCCTCAACTTCATTCAGAACATCTGTAATGTAAAACAAAGGAAGAGGCCGCTAGGCTATCAGTATGTACAAAAGACAGAAGCACAAGTACTCCCGTTTTAGTACTTGACAGATACACACACAAATAGGACGACACATAATCGCGATACGCGCTTCCGTGATTATGTGTCGTACTATTTGTGCGTGTATCTGTCAAGTACTAAATCGTGAGTACTTGTGCTTCTGTCTTTTGTACATACTCATTCAGAACATTGTTTTACATCTGGAGTATGACTTCATTTACCGAACTCTTACGAAAAGGCATTGAAAAACGAGGTTCTAAATGGTTCACCAGTTCCTTGAAACCTTGGTTTTCTGTGACAAAGTGGCTGTCCATCTACACAAATCAGTTTGGCAGTCAACTGTACAATGTCTGTCTGCCGTTTGTGTCCACATGGAAATTTAGTTTGCTTGTTAATACAAGCTGTTATTGTTTGTTGCCTAGAGCTAGTTTACACTTTAGGCCTACACTTAGTTGTTCCGTCCTGATAGAACACTTGAGGTTGATGCAGATGAAGGCAATGATGAACTAGTACATGCAGAAAATTGTTCGTTTGCTGAATTGGAATTCTCAACTGCCTCAGAAGCGGTTAGGTCACCATGCGACTTAATTTACAAAGCGTCAGCTGTGAAGGTGTCACGTTTTTTATTTTTTCCCTGTTTTTCATTAAATACGTCACTGTGTTGACTGTGAAGATGTTTAATTGAATTTGATGTCGACTTTGACACACCTCTAGAAATTCTGGCTCCACAATATTCACACAAAGCTAACTCCTCGTCCGCATCAAGAACAAAATGTTCCCACATAGACGGCATTGCTGCAACAAAACAAACTCCGCATACACAACGCTGAAAATATTATTTCCTTTATTAATTTACGTGGCAATAACGCAAATTACTTGTAGTCTAAACCACGACCATAGCCAAAACAAAACATCTGTGTCAATAAAGGTTAATTTAAAGGTTCAAAGTCATAAGTTGAAATATTCTTGCTATGTACCAACCTCCCGGTATTATTGCTTGCACGTGTAAGAAAAACTACGGTAAAATAAGTATAATGTTAAAATAACGTATAAAAGGGTGTGAATCGTTTACAGAGTTTGCCACATACATTTTAATCTACATTGTTAAATTCTGGGACGGTAAAATAACATTTACCGTAAATTATTAAAACGTATAATAAACTGTATAAACCTTGGCAAGTCGGCAAGTTAGCAGTCTATGTTCGCACAAACATGGCAGCGCAGCTGCCTCATGTTAAAGACATGTAAAACAGTATGACCAAGACAGAATATTCGGAAAATATTTCAATTATCTGTATTGTGCTACATTCACATACATAACAAGGTGATCCTGGTACTACGTATATTATACGTAGTACGTTTCCTTCCCTCCTCCCCATCCCCACTGGCCCATCCATCGTAGCCTCCCTCACTCTTACTCCCATGAATTGTTTTACATACTAGCAAGGCACTTAAAATTTTTTCCCTGGAACTTGTTGCACAAATCATGGTGTGCACTATACACAAGTATGACGCAACTTGGGGAAGCAGGGGGTCGGTTATAAGTAGACTATGTCAGGGAAGGATGCTGAGAAAACCCTTTAGGTGCCAGTTTCGCTAATTTGAGGAGCTCGGCGAAACTCAAGCAGAGACTCTTTTACCTCAGAGCGTGGTCGTCGGCCATGTGGCTACCCCCTGCAGCGTCGCTGTTGCGTAGTAGTGATTAGCGATATGTTGCGCCCTTGTTATTGCCAGGGCGACGACAAGATTACACTGACAGCACTGTACATGAAGCGGCCATGGCACGTCAAATAAAAATAAGTATACACGTATATAATTTTACTACAGATTTTATTGCATGCTTTGCTATTCTACAGATCAACGCAAGCCAAGACACAAGCGGACAACAGCTGGCGTCACGGAGTGAACCTCCCACACGTGTGCTCACTCAAATTTCTGGGGCAGGACTGTCGACAAAGTGGCGAGACGCGCTCTAGTAGCGCAGCATTGCCCGCCAAAACTTACATACAGGAACATATATCAACTAAAATTATAATACACACAATACACTCTCATTAAGAAAGATAAGTACAAAATAAATGACATCAGTAGATAACTAAAAAAGATGTTATGTTGGCACTGCCGCAGAACACACGCCTCATGATACTCACACTCGTAGGGTTTCCCAGGAAATACATTAATTAAAGCAGGTGTGGCCACTAATTAATATATTCCCTATCTGCTGCACCCAATGCCAGCGTGAGTGAAAGGTTACTCGCTACAGGTCTGCATGGTGTAACCCTTGGAGTTGCCTCGTCGGTTCGCGAGTGCAGGACCTTCGCTCGGGAGGGCAGCAGAGCAAACGGTCTAGAATAGGAATGTGGACGGTGGTTCACGTCAAGTACATACGGTATACAGCTTGTGACAGTTGCTGGGACGTGCCGAGCTGCGCTAAGACAGTGTGCACCTACAACATCCTTTTGCCTCATTCACTCAGCCTGATTAGCGAGCATCTAGGCACTCTCAGCGTAGCAGAGAACCAAGACTGAGATAGTTGTTTCGTTGCTCCGCTAGAATGAGCCACAGTACAGCACTTACTCTATACTACCGACAATTGCGGAAAGGTGCAGTATACGCTGCCGTTACAGAGCATTAAGAGCCATGCAGCATATCAGCCGTGAGCCTTCATCACTACTGTACATCTTCCCAATATGTCAAGCGGTGTTGAATTCTATTTATATTTATAGTTGCTTCATTAAATTCTTAAGTTCACATATTTAATTCAATTAATATTTAATGTTATTTACATATTTTTTAACATAAGGCAATTAAATTAGAACTGTACAATGTAAAGATTTTTTTCTTTGGTGTATGTATATTGAAAACATGTCTTGTGGTTCTAACGTGGTGTGAAGTGTTCAGCCACTTCCCCATCTTGTTTAAATATTTATAAAGTGTTTTTATTTTCTTATTTAAATTTATATGTAAATCTTTCTTAACAGGCTATATGCCATTTTCAGGGTGAGTTTGTCAGGTGTCCGGTGTGATGCAACAGAATTCAATAACCTAGTAATTGGGGACATGTTAATTTAAATTCATCTTTTCAAATGTTTACTTTAAAATTCCTCGACTATTTTATTATTAGAGTCATTTGTTTAGTTTCCTGGCTTGTTTGGTTTCAAATTGACCACAGTAAAATTTTAATTATTTTTAATGATATAATTTTTTCTTGTATTTTGACTAATTTTTGAGTTTTGGCAATTTTAGCATATTATTAAAATTTTCCCTGGTGAAGTGAGTAACTTCAGTTGTTGCAAGCTTCTCCAGGCTGTAGGATTTCTGGCGCCGACGTTGTGGTTGATCACTTGCTTCATGAAATTCTCTCCATGACGTAGGTTATTGACGCACGTAGGTCAGCCATCACAGGGGGTTGCTTAGGGTATTGCACAGCGAAAGTAGTTCCACTGTTGCGCACTTTTTGTCCCCAATTATTATATTTGTGTGGATAAACAATTTTATTTCAATGTAAAAACTATATATTCAAATTTTGGAATCGTTTGTTATGGGTTTAAATGTCATTTTACTGCTTTTAGGGGAATTGGAGTCTGTTGTATCACTCCGCCGAGAGATACCTTAGCTACCATGAGCGTCCATGATTGGACAGTCGTGCAGGGATGGCGCGAGAGTAAGGACAACAGTCGTGCAGTGATGGCGTGAGAGTAAGGACGTGTGTCGGGCAGATGGGGGAGAAAGTCTCGAGGACATTGGCGTGACTAAAAGGGACGTAGACCGGGCCAAGTTTATTCGTTATAGATATTCCTTTCTTTTTCCGTCAGTTTGTTTCCTTTTTTTTACCAAGTTAATAACTGGGTAGAACTTAACCCATACGACAAGTCGGACGGAAGAATCATGGTAGCTAAGCGTCTGTCGAAAAGTGAATTTAAATGCAAATTGCAATATTTTTATTTATTTTTGTTATACTGAACAGTACCGCATATTATGAAATGTAATGCACCTATAGAAATAAATATACTTCTGACGAATCTTGAGTGTCTCACTTCAAGTTAAAACCTGGGTGAAACTAATCAAACTGACCTATCCGGCGCACTTCACGAAACATAACCTCAACGCCCACTACAGTGTTTACAATAACAATAGACCACAGCAACACGCAGCAGACGCAGGACGCGTCACAGTGGGGGCAGGTAGTGCATGGATAAATATGGTAATTAAATATTAGCTGTAGAGTTTATTACTAAAAATTATCCTGTTAAAATTTTTATTACTAAGCAAATACCTAATAATGATTCAGTGTTTCATCAAGATGAAATGTTAATAGGTGTAAGTATGTAAATTAGCAAGTTCTGAATAATATTGCATACATTAAGAATGTTTTCATAATGATAAATTGATTGGTTAAAATATTATTTGCATGCATTATGGTAATTTCAAAAAATTATTACAAAATATCTGACAGTTAAACTCAAGCTGCCAGATAATTTTTCAAAATTGAACGGCCTGAGTTGCCAATATTAGCCTCTAGCATATTTAATATTACTCTTTCTTTCTAATTTTAAATTACATAACATCTACTATTAACATACACTTCAATATTCTGACGTTACAGTTATTTAATAAGTCTTCTACAGTCTTAAATTGTTGTTATAGTTAACAACGCACAACATAATTATTACAGGTTCTAATTTATATTTCACGAAACTTCATAAACATGTTATCATTCAGTTATGGAAAAGGCATACTTGGACAACTATATTTAAAATGCATGCCGTTATATATGGAGTATATTTATTACAGGAAGCCAGGTCCAGGTGTTTACAGCCAAAGAAACACCAAAACTTCCCACTGCAACTACTTTATTTATCAAACGTCTCACGTAAGGACACTCAATCACAGTACACTTGAGTTTCATCACACTCGCTCCTTGGGAACAGACTTTACACACATTGCAAGTGGAATAAATCATCAACACTATTACTACTACATGCTAGGCGCAAGATTATGTGGTTTTATTTTCGTATCAATTTCTTAGTTAAAATTTAAAGATTTACCATACTTTCAATTTTTATGAACTGCAACTACATCCTGTTCTGATAGAACTAGCTTATTTTAGCGATCTCAGGTATCATTCCATTACTGCTGAGAATTTCCAGTGCTCCTCATGTGACAAAGATTAAAACTGAACTGACTTAACTTTTTTTTTTTTTCCAGAAGTGCATTATTGGGTAATGCTGAGAAATACGTTGACAAACACTAACTAAAGTTTTTAAATTATTATGGTACAAATTTAACTTTTCTGAAAATATGTATTCTGCTTTATCAGTAATATAAAATAGTTAAGAAATGTAGTTTTATTTCAGTAAATAATTTAGAAGTTTTATCAAAAGTTTTCCAAATTTTAGCTGATTTTATTTATTACAAAATTCAAACTGAATTTTGGTACAGTAGAACCCCGATTTAACGAAATGCCATGGGACCCGAAAATGTTTACTCTAAATCTATGTTTCGTTAAATCTGACTTCACCAAAAAAAATTGTTAAATCCACGGGCATGTTTCGTCGGAATTTAAGGTAATTTTAAAAAAGTATATTGGCTCAAAACAATAACAAAACACATTTACCGTCAACAGGTAAGCCACAACCGTGAAAAAAAAATTCGGCGAAAAAACTTCAAAAATTTTTAGTACCAGGCTCGGCGAGCGTGCACATGGTGAGTTAGGCCGTCCTTGCGCGCGTCATCAAGACGTGAGACGTGATGACTAACACCGCCGAGCCGTCAATCTTCAATCTTTTCGTCGATTTCCCGCCCGCCCCACCAACAAAATTAAGGAAATTCCCACGGAAAATTGTAAAAAAAATAAAACTGCAAGGAAAACTGGATTAAAAGTTTGTTAGACAACAGTAAAATAATAATTAAATGAGCGCCGCGGTGGCCATTATAGCTTGCATGCAGCAGCGCTCGTGAAACAAACTCGTTGGTTTGCTAGCTAAAAATTACTTTGCAAACGAGCATTTTTTTAGCATCGGAGAAACAAATAATTTACGTTTACGGTAATAAATTCGTTGTAAAAAGTCTGCATAAATAACATTACGTAAATTTTTATAAACTCTCTTGTTTTATCACGGGACAGGAGTGTGAATAATCACGCTGCCGTGCAGCGCATTCTAACTATGATTTGGTTCTTGCGCTGTCCACCGCCGCGCTGTGGAGACTGGGTACCTAGATGCTCGTTCACTCGCTAGCCGCCAGGATGAGGATCTAGGCACGCGCTTTTTATGCAACATAGCGACGCTCGCTCGGCCGCGCCCGTGCGTGCGTATCTCAAAATCATTCCTGCGGCCAAAGTTTTCAAAGAATTTTAACAAATTTTTTTTTGTTTCTCGACGGATGGTTTAAGCTTTTCTAATGAGAAATAAGAATATACTGCGGTCGGTGCTAGTATTTTTAAAGGACTTAAATTACAATTAATATTCTATTTTCTCAAAGTCACTTAGTTATTTAATACATTTTTTTGTTATATTTTGAAGGTTCCTGAAAATCCTTTCGTTAAATTGCTGTTTTCGTTATTCCCGAGTTCGTTAAATCGGGGCTCTACTGTATTAAGCAATGTAATAACATGCATTTTGGAGTTACTGCTATCCACCATACAATCTTGCCTCTACTTGTATATACAAGGTTATACAAAAATATGATATATGCAAAACAAAACAGGCAAATCCATGTAATAAACATATAAAGCTTCAGTTCTATACATAAATCTAGTCCCTAAGAAAAGAAATCAGCAATTTTTACAAATTTGCAAATACATCAACAGAAACTGTGCAGGAGAAATACTGCAAACAATTTTGCTGTACAAGTATTTCATCAGACTATTCTGATAAGGTTACTAGGGGTGTGCAAAGCTTCGAAATTTCGATGTCGAATCAAATATTAAGCTTCAGAATATTTGCTTGTGAGGGTAGTTCGAAGCTTCGAAAAACCACTTTTATTGCTCCAGAGACAAAAAAACACTTGTAATGTTACCTAAAAAATTTTTCACTACGAATTCAGACGTGAAAATATGGGGCGCATAAGGGTGTACAACATTATATGTGGGTAAATATTATAATTGTAATGTGAGGCAATCTACAACTGTTTGTTCTAAAGTGTTGTGTTTTTTATTACTTGCAAGTAAAACCCTGAGTTGGGCATTTCAAATTTTGACTTTATTTATCTTTATAGAAAACATTTCCAGTCTTGATCTGTTTGATCTGTGCAAAGCAGTAAAAAAAGCAGTTATTTGTCATTATTTCAATTTTTTAGTGAATCAGAAGTAGAGTGCAAAACATTCTTCAATTCAAAATGCTAACTTGAATTATAAACTAAATTTTTTATTCACTGAGTGTTAATGTAATATGGTGCAATTTTAACACAAAATTATACGTACTTAGTATTAACGTTTTAAGTTTTTATTTTCTACCCATTACGAATTATATGGATTATATTTTACTGTTTAAACACAACATAAATCACCTGAAAACATATCATCCACGTCTACATAGTCACATTTCAATCATGTGGAAGTGGTACTATAGCATAGCAAACATGCAAAATTCAAGAAGCAATAAAATATTCGACTTCGAAGGAAAAATATTCGGCTTCGCTTCGAAGGAAAACATCACTGCTTCTCACACCCCTAAAGGTTACAATGCAGTTATATAAAAATATATTATGCAACAACTTTATATTGAGTTACAAAAACTTTCCCATCCATCATGTTATCCCTGGTTCTTACTTGTACAATGTGCACACTACAGATACAGTAAACCAAAAAACTAATGCATTTTACATCTACAAGCTAATAGAACATTATTCACTTCACTTTCGTTGTGTCATGCACCCTATTCCCGCGTATAAATCAGTACAAAATCACATCAACAACAAATTCAGACAGCAAAACATACCTCAAGTTAACAACAACCATAACAGGAAGATAGGTAACACTCTCGTGTGGTTTTTACAAACTCCACGCCACTTTTTGAACTGCACATATACTAGCCAATGACAAAAGAAACACAAAATTTTTCAAGAATACTTATTTGACTTCAAAAGTCATCATTTTTAATTGATGACCCAAAGAACCTTGAAATAAAGCGTGAAATACGGCAAAATCTCTTTAATACAAATCCGAAGGGGCCAACATTTTTGCAGTTTGTAATACAGTAATAAGGTTTGACTCATCAGGTCTTTGCAAAAACCAAATTCTGTAATAATTATTTTAGGCTGTTTATCACCACCAATTATTTTAACTATGTAGTGAACTAAATGTACAGTGATGTGAACACACTTTTCCGGTGTACAATTTTTTTCTTTTTGGTCAGTTAATGAAGGTAATTTCAATTAATAAGGTTTACCCATCCAGTGTCTCAATCACAGAAAGAGTCAATTAACCACGTGGGCAGTTCTGCAGCAACATGGTAATTCACTTGTAAGCTCATACCTCAAGGTGGGGTACTAGGGGGTGCGAAGTGCTATGATGTTTGCCTGGTTTTTTTGGGTTCCCCCTCAGCTTACCCGACCATTAAGACCAACATGGTGTGCCAAGCTCTAATGTTATCAAGTGTAATAGCCAAGTATTTACATACAGTAAAACCACTTTATAACAACCACCTCTCTATAACAAACCTTTTCTCAAGAACTGCAGGGTTTTAAAATAGGGGTTTTACTGTACAAATAAACCTCTTTATAAAGACCAACCCTGTATAAAGACCCTACTCTAGGGAACCGTGAGAGGTCTTTATAGAGAGGTTCTACTTCTAAAATGGTAAAGATCTCCCGGTGGTTTTAAAAGTAATAATTTTGTTAACTAGTTAATGGCATTTCCTTTTCAGGATTACTTAACAATGTTTACATAATCTAATTGTAAGTTATATGTACTTTAATGTTGCTGAAATGCCATTACCCTACAGGTACATTGTACTAGTATAATGATAATTGCAGTGATGCTGCTAAGCCAAACCTACCATTAATTTGAATGCAAAATTATTAATTGCTCTTAACCACCAGGATAAATATAACCATGGATATCAAGGTTTATTACGGTTTTAATTAGGTTAATTATCCCAGGACTTGCCAGTTGGTGTGTAAGTTTTTACTTGCTGAATTTATTTATATATTTTTTTTCAGTAATAACAATAGTGTGGATTTATGATACGACTGGGTTTCACTACTTTTAGGTGCGTCATTTTCGCAGTTGAAACATTTGAATTCATCGATGTATCCATCCGCGAACGGCGCACCATACTTTTATTTTTACTTTACTAATCTTTGATCTGCAAAGTTACGTAAACCCTGTAAGGTGCAACACCTATTAGATATTGTTTTATATATTACTGTTTATATTCTGCTTAATATAATCAAGTTTAATCGTAACTGTTAATTAAAAGGTCCGCCGGAACACGCAGTGTTAGTTGGCAACCATGCGCGAGCGGAAGGAGATCACTGAGAGTTTTTTTGCTGGTCCCAGTCTTCGAGTCGGCGAGGTGCGTGACGGACGTGCTGTCCGGGGCTGTTGCACGCCACGTGGTGGCTGTGTAGAAGTCCTTTGTGCACATTATCGTGAAATGCGCTCGTTTCTCTCGCGAGTACGTACATTTTTTTTTTGGCTTGTTGTGTAGCCGGTAAATGTGTACAGCTTCGAGTTTATTTCGGGTGAGGTTGGTACTGCCGCAAGTTATCTTGTAGGACTCGGCATTGAGCGCGAGGGATATTACTGCTAGCAATCCAACCTACTATTTTCTGATCCCACCATGGTTATATGCTGTGTCTTCAGGGCACCTTTTAGGCTGTTATTAACATAGCTACTTTGGTTAGAACCCACCAGGAGTGAAACCACGCGGTTGTAATGGTGGTGTATTATGTTGCATAGATACAAAAGTAAATTACCTGAGATTGGAGTATATGTGTTTTAATCTATCCAGTGAAGTGTGTCGTTGATGGTAAAGTGAACTGCCCCACCTCGCCCTTCGAACCCCCGAACCACCATGGACCCTAGATATTCTCGTGTGTCCGCTGACTATGCTGTAGAGCCTGATTTCCTCTGTGTTCAAATAAGGTACAGGCCGCGGTACCAGCACAATACCATTGTTCAAAACTTACATTTCTGTTAAGATAAAAAAAACGTAGAACCTACCGTCAATAGGGTTGATGGCGACTGCAAAATTGTGACCTGTTCTACACAATGTTTAATGCATATTCTTTACTGAAGCTTATACGTCATCCAGGTTAATCAGTCATTTGATGTTCCTCTAAACTATAAAAATTTCTACTTTCTAGACAAGTGTTTGCTTTTTTTGTCAACTCCACCCCAATGGATTGTAGCGAACTAATAATGATGTCACACATTTTTTATTCAACAAACATACATGAGCTTATCAAATGATCTTTATATAGCAAACAGCAAAATCCTTAAACAAACTGTTTAGTTAGTTGCTTACTTAACAACTTCATGTTTTAACATACACATCATTTTAAAAAATCAAGATGCAAAATAATGTTATTCTGCATCTTTTTAAACAAGTGGTATAAGTGAACAGATTTGGTAAGCTATTTAAAACCAAGGTGTTCAGAGCTGGCACAAGAACATGTGGCAAGTACGAAGCTGTGATGGAATGCAAAAACAACGGAAAATTGGATTATCCCAAAAATACCTGCAGACCAACAATAAGGAATTGACTATCACATAGATGTAAGCATTTCATGTACAGAGGTACATAAACAGCATTCGTGACACTTGTAACCACAAAATTTCGACATAATATATTTCACTCTTTACCACACAATTTTCTATTCTTTAGTTCAAAAGATATACATAGCCTTAAAAAAAAAATAACCACTTAAAATATGTTCTATGTAAATATAATGTATATTGAAGTACGTAAGTAAAATCACACACAAATTACATACAGTAAGTTCTTTTTTCTTACACATTTAACAACATCAGTACATAAATATGTACATTCATAATCGCTGAACAAAGTATGTTGTGTGTATGCGTATATGAGACAATAAAGATCTAAATATACAATATATATGCATACACACAATGTAAAATATACTATCTGGAACTGAGGAGATAATATAGTAACATAGAAAGAAATGTGTGTTTTACAATCACAGCAAAAAATAAAGTAATGTTTAACGCATCAAAATACATAAGCGTAGGTGTGAAATTGCTGATTTCATTCCTTCAGTGGAACGCACGAGGTCCTGAGGTGGAGTCGACTCAGCCTGCCAGCCCAGCCTTCTCACGACACTTGTGCATGAGCGCGCGGAACATGAACTGCTTGCGCGACAAGGCACGCACCTGCTTCAGGAACACGTCCAGGTCAATGACGCCCCGCCGCAGCGCCTCCCCCATGTAGTATATTGTGTCCTCTATCGCAGCTTCCTCGGCAAACGCATTCAGCAACCTGCCAACATGAATATCGGGGTGTCTAGGTCTGAGCGAAAAGCACAACTTCTAACGTTAGAAGTACAAATACACTTGAGTTTATATCTGTGTAAATATTCAGTATACCACTATGACAATGAAAAATTGATAGTAAAATCCCTTTATTACAAACCTTAAGAGTTACAACCAAAAATGTAATTTGTAATAATGAGGTGTCTTATTACAGGTGAGGGAACCGCATTTGGCGCAGTGGCTAGAGCACTAACATCCGACCAAGGCAATCCAGGCTTGTTTCCCAGCAGGGTCAGGCACCTAATTTTCACATGTGGGAATCGTGTCTGGCGCTGGTCGGTGGGTTTTCTCGGGATCTTCCGTTTACCACACCCATTCATTGCGGCGCTGCTCCGCACTCACATCATGTCACCCCTCACCAGCGCCTAAGTGCTGACCAAAATTCTTCACTTCTCTTATTACAGGTGATTTTCCGAAACTGTAAAAATTACCTAAATATTTTTTCCACATACCTATTTGTCTCTAAAATACAAAGATTTGTATAGCTACCTTGTCTCCTCCATGACCTTGATAGCCCATTACGTATTTATATGTGAAGAAACATTTTTATTGAGCATTAAGTTTACGCTTAATTTCTCCCCCATTTCCAAAGGGGACATGAAATCACTTTGTATTAGAATGAAAACACATTATAAAGTACTGATTACTTGTATTTCACATAATATAAGATGCACAAGTACTTACATTGCTATACTTGTAAACAGAACGCACACACACAGGACAAACACGTTTCTCCACAGAAGCGACTGCACTTCCATGGAAAAATGTGTTCGTCCTGTGTGTAAACGTGTTCTATCTACAAATACTTACACAATTATATTATGTGAAACACGTAATTAGTATCCTAGCAACATTTGCCGCTGTAAAATTATAAAGCACATTAATTAAAAGTACCGTATTTACTCGCGAAATTGCAGCATATTTTTGACCAAACTTTAGGCCCAAAAAATGGGGTGCGGCCATTATGAAGAGTTTTCAAAAAAATTACCTTCTAAATTTGTTGTTGTAGAATTAAACAAATGAACACTTTTTTTCTACATTTACTCGTCCATAGCATGACAATATCTCTAAAAATAATGAAAAATATTTCAGGGGTGCATTGTAAACATGGAAAAATTAAGAGACTATAAAATCTTGTTAATCCATTCATGTGTGTCACTCAATGAAATTTGTTTAAAATTATCCCACATAAGACATTTACATTTTACGGTCCATTGCATGTACGCTATTATTTCCCGTGTAAGTAGTTTATAAACAAATCTGATTCACACTTAAAATGTCACAACTATCCAGATGCTGTTACATTATCAACAGCGCATCATCAATCAGCGAATGTGACTCATTGTGTCAAGAGATAGGTCATATAGGTGTTCTGGAAGATCCAGGCCCGCGTCTGGTACCTAGATGCTCGGTTCTGCCACCACGTTTTATAGGCACGAAATACTGAGGAACTACATAGTTGTGCGTGCCAGTGTGCCGCACTTCCGATCGAAGGACGTTTGCAACTGTCACGTTTTGCAGATCACATTTTTGCCATTCTGGCTAAGATGTTTTTTCGCCGAAAGCGACAGCAAAACCAGCAGGCCGAGCATGGTTTGTGTTTTCTCCCTGTCATCAGAACGACGCGTCAGTGGAAAGACATTTCGTGAAAAAAGCAAGCATGGTTATGTTTGTTGCCCGTCAAAGTGTTTCAGATGAACGACGCGACCGTCAATACACTGACGTGGTATTTTAGTGTGTCATGAGCCGACAACGTGCGTATTTAAAATAAATATTGATAGAAACAATGCCATATTCACAGTTTCAAGTGACAAAATATATATTTTAACTAATATAAAGCCTGCACACAGTATAAACAATACGTTCAGAGACAAATTTAAAGCTCAATTACTGTACACGTACCATAACTAATAACTTTACCATACAGCCATAACCTACATCTTGCCCATACTGATCGCTAATACCTAAATAAGTAACACAGTTTGTATTGAATATTTTTGAAGACAAAAACAAATTGTTTTAACTGATATATATGTAGGTAATTATTGGCGCTGTATTAGTGTACGAATGTGTTTTGTCTGTAATTGAAACGTGTTAGTATAACCAAACCTAATGAAAGTGATGTGCGGTAGAAAAAAAATTCCGGTATTTTAATATTCATGGCTTGAATCTGTAGTACAAAACGCATAAGACAAAACAAAATCATTCTCTGCTGAAAATATCCTGAGAAATCAGTGTTTATACGCAATGTAGTAACTTTTAAAAACATTGCTACAGTTCGTATTGGCAGTTAACCTACAACGTTGTACCTTAGAGATATCGCAGGAGACTATTAAAATATTTGTAATTTTGAGCAGTACATTATTCATGTTCATGCGTTGTCTTTTTCCTAGATTGGGAAACTAATTTTAAATTTATATCGTGTATAGGGTAAAGAATACCAAAAATATATATTTTCCTCAAGATGTAAGGAACATTTTTTTATTGACTGGAGAATAGTAATTATCGTCTTCTGTTATTTATTATAAATGCTCTGACAGAAAATAAATTTGTCACTGTAAATCGTATTTATACTTAAAAATTATAAGATACATATTGAAATGTTAAAAATTATGTTGAACTTTATTTACCGTGTTATATTTTACATTGCTCGTATAAACATTCCAATGAAGATATAAAAAAAAAAGGTCAAGTACTGATATTTCTATTACGGCAGCAACACCACTACTATAGTGACTTTTACACTGACTCATGAAATTATTATTTAAGCAAACCCCACACGACTGCCACAGAATATTAGCACTTGACCACAGATTTTTCAAGTTCTGCTCACACGTGTAATAAATTAAAGCGTCGCTTGTGAATAAAAATAAACGTTAATTGTGTCACTTGTAAATAAAAGTACAGATTAAGTGCAAATAACGTCATTCTCGTTACAGCTGTGTAATATTTTTGTTCATAGAGGTTTTCTATTGGCTGAAACTTGAAAGCGATTCTCCAACACACAAAAATAAAACATCGCTACTGCAAATTTCGTACCAACCTCTACATATATTCCTCTTTGGAACCGTCGTTCATTTGACGCAATAATACTGACGGAAGGGTTATGACACGACGATCCATGCTCACATTTTTGCGCAGCCGTCATGACACTAGCGTCGTTCTACCGACACGTCGGAGTTACGACGGTTTCGAATAAAAGAACCATGCTCGACCTGCTGGTCCCTTCGTAAAGGTCTTACCAGAGATTTACAGTACTGTGTCCCCTGTTGAAAAAGATGAGGTGCGGCCATTATTCAGGTTTTTAAAATACTGTTTTAAGCCTTTCAAAATAATGGTGCAACCATTATGCGAGTGAAAATTATTTGTATTTTTAAAAATGCGGAAACTGAAAAGAAAATATAAATTCAATAATTTTTTTTAAATACAAATAATTTTTATTCTTTATTTTTATGAGCATAAGGTTGTAGCCTGCAATGTCTTTATCCATTGTGATTTTTTTTTGTTTGGTATATCAGTTGGTTTTAGTGTAGTCCTTAAAACGGAAACATGCAAAACATGACTAACATGCCATTACGCGAAAACTATGAGAGGTAAAAAAAGTTCATAAGAGCCAAATTTAGTCACATTTTGTGTCTAAAATAAGAAAAAACTATCTGGTACAAATAAAAAATAAAAAAATGGTAATGAAAATTGTGGTAGACCACGCCCTTAAGTGTATGAAAGTTAAGTGTTAAAAATGTTAAAATTAATAAAACAAGTTCCTAAACAGCATCTTTTAAACTTCAAGTGATCACTTTTGCTGAAGCAAATGAAAACAGATCTCGCAGAGGATTTCCGGTGAATAAAAACTTGAGTGGGCCTTGCGTAAAATAAAAGACAAACTTCAAGACACAAATCCAAGAAGAAAAGCTTTCAGCAGGCTGAAACACATAGCAAGTTTACAGAATTGGAAGAGGCTGTTTCGTTTACATACAAGAAATGCGAACAACAGCTGTCGTGTTTCACACAAAATATTTCAGATAAAAGCTCTGCAAATAATTCATGAGAAGAACATTCCAGCAGTTTATAATTTGTGCATTTTCCATCTATTATTAACACTGAATTAATTTTTACTCACATTGGGGCGAAATTTTGAAAATGAGTCACATCCACACCTAAAAATGGTAAAACGATGTATAAAATGTGTGATTGTTGTGATAAATGGTATGCCAGGGCAGCAGCGTACACTTACTGTTTGTAGAGGGGCGTGGTAGTGGTGACTGCTTCGTCCACATCTATAGGCTCCTGCTCCGACAGTCTGGCGATAGCCTTCTCCAGCTCCTGATCCTTGTCCTTCAGGATTGTGATGTTCTTATCCAGTTCCACCTGCGCTCACATCCCACATACAAGGAGACAACCATGTAATGTCAAACAAAAATTTTTGTTAAAGCTATTGATGTTAATGGTGAAAAAAGAAAGAAATCCAACATGCCAAGTACTCGTAATCTTAGTGCGGAAGCTGCATTAAATTGTTTTTTTGTATTCATCAGAGTCCTTCAAACCTCAAAAAATGTAATTTTCATTGCAGTACGAGCAAGCATTTTATGTACTCACAACCGTGCACAACATATTGTTATTAGATTATTCCAGGACACATTTATTTAACAGTCCCAAGATCTTAAAATGAGATTGATCATATAATCTACTTATAGCAGAAGACAGGCTCCTCATACTAATTCAATACAGTACGTAGCTATCATGCTAGGTTGACTTATGTAGTACAATTAAGATGGTATGATATTTGATCAATCCTTGCAATGGGTTGGTATTACCAAACTTAATAGTTATTTTTAACATACACCATTGCGAGTGAATGATGTAGGGTTGAAGAAAATCCTCACACTAAAAATAAAAGTAAACTAAAGAAAAGCCAGTACAAGCTGTGTCGGCAAACATATTGACAATTCTGAAAAGGAATATATAGGATACAGCTATATTTCTTTTCGGAATTGTCTGTATGTTATATGTTGGTTGACAAGAGCTAACACTGGCTTTTATTATTATTTTTTTTTTTTTTTACTGTGAGGGTTTCTATGGAACACAGTAGCATTTACTCGCAATGGCACATGTCCAAAAAACACTTCAGTTGTTAATTATTACGACAGTTGCAGTGCAATTCTCTTTATTTCTATTAAACGTAGCGGTGCATGTGTGCAGAGTTCGCGTGTCACGGAACGGGATGGAGGAAATATTCCCATGTGAAAATTGCGCAAGGGAGAGAGAAACAAGCGTACTTGACTATTTTTGTTGCCGTCGTCGAGAAACAAGACAATAGCTGCAGCTACGGAGAAGTACTAAGACTTGACAAATTCAAGTATTTTTTTTTAAGGCGTAAGCTATAGGCTTCAAGCGAAAAACAAGTACGTAGTACAGCAGCCCATCTAACAGCACATTAACGTACAACCTACGCTGTAATTCTGTCCAATAATGTGTATCAACAACAGCTGTAGCATCTGAGCTAATACTATGGACACGTCAGGAGTGAGGTTGCGTGGCTCACCTGTTCCTTCTCCATGCGGGAGAGGATATCGTCAAGGCGATCCTTGCCCTGAGCCAGCTCGCGCTGGGTGCGGTTCAGCGTCTCCAGCTCTGCCTGCGTCTGCGACAGTTGCTCCGTCATGCGGCGCCTCAGCTTGTCCTCCACTGCAGATAGCAGCGACAGCCGGATGTGCTCCTCCGTGATGGTACCCGTACCTCCGCTCCCACCAGTCTGCGCTGGTGACTGCAACGCCACCCAACATACCATCATAGCCCAATATCCACCTCTCCAACCCACAACAGCAATTAATTTTTCAACATGTCCAAACCACATATTAAATAAGTTAAAGTGTTTAGATACAAAACAAAAAGGGGCGGTTTGGTAGAACCTTCTTACCTAGTAGTAACAGGGGGTTCCGCTTGTGTCCCCTTGAGGTGGTGCAGAAACTGTGTGGTTCCTCCTTTTAAGGGGAACATATGGGGATGCACCTGTCACTGGCCTCTGTACGGCTTGTGCACAAACACGCTCTCCACAACCACTTGTCATTGTGCCTTGACTGGTGGGGAGAGATAGGCTGTCATGAACTAGAACGAGAGGACACGAAGACGTCTAGGATCAACCTTTGTTGGAGTGTCCTCTTCTGCTTAGAATTCTCTGGAACAGTCGGCTGGACAGCAGGTGTGCTGTGTCGGTAGGTTGGTCCTACACGGGAGTAGGTGGTAGAGGCTCTTCACATCCGGATACGTACCTGATGCATATCGGGTTGTGTGCTAGCATACTGCTTGGAAGACAAGCTAGGCAGGCACAAGATGTTTGCTCGAGCTAAGGTGACATTTTCTCTGTGCCTTTTCCCCACCCGGCACCCTGTGGCTGTGCTTTGGCATAAGAAGTTGAGATAATAAACAGAAAGGGAACCGAGATGTCCATAGCGTGCTGGGAGCCGTTTACTGGTCCAAAGAATCGTCGACAAGGGTTAAACAGTTGATCTCAGTGTAAAGGGATTTTAGAGGCTTCAATCTCTCATGAGAGAGCTCATAGGGGGGCCGGTGCCATGGCGCACTACTGCTATGCCTACAATCTAGCGTCAGGGCCGGGGCCAGACTCCATACTGTGTAGATAGTGGAAACTGCAAAGCAGTGATAGCAGCATGTAGTACTCCCAAAAAGTGAACACAGCCAGTGGCCCTCTGACCTTTGCTACGGCCCTGGGGGCGTATGATATTCACAGTAGTGTCTCCTCGCAATGTGAAGGCCTGAAGTGCAAACTACTGTATATGTTTATGGAGATAACCCCTAGCATGCCATAAACATGCTAAGACAATTGGGGAAAGGAAAGAGGGTAAGCTACAAGATAAATAGATGATAAGGTAGGTGACATGAGCAAGGCAAAATTAGACAGGAAACGAGTTGGGTAGAGACGTTCATTATTCAAGGAATTCCATACATCCCCCCCCCCCTGCATTCAAACAAAATCTCCTACCAACCAAGCTTACCATTCCCAAGTGTCGTTGCGGCATGAAGGCGGAGGCAGCACTGAAATAGGCAGTGTGGTCCTGGTTCAACTCCTGTCAGGTATGTTGGGGGTGAAGTTATCCCCCTAGAGCAGCATACTCCACGAGAACATCTCAGGACATAGGATTGACTGAACCATACTGGTCTCTTGCTGAAGATGTTCTCAGTGGTGAGGGTTCCCGACACGAAAGGCTGAGATGACGCTTTTAAGTAGGGCTTGGGTAACAGAGGTCTGCCAATAAAGTTATCGACAACAAACTTCCCGAGCGACGCAAGGGCACGACCTTATAGACAACGCATAGGGGAGGCAAGTCAGGGAGTCAGTGCAGGGAGACAGCAATTGCAGCCAGGCCCTTCCTTCAAGTAGAGGCATGTGCTGCGAGTTGCAGCCAATCAGGTGGTGGTGGCCCGCTGGCGGTGTTTTAGCTTACGTCATGGGATGAAAAGGAGTTTAGGAGTGATCGTGTAAAATGGCTTTAAAGGTACAACGTGCTCACAGCGCATAAAGCACTCCCTTCCCCCTTCCCGCAAGCAATTGAGCAGGCTCACCAAGTTCAGGGTTCACTGTATTGTTTGTAGAGGCTTCCCTATGCTCCCAACCTGTGCTCCGAGGGTAATATCGCACTGAAACCAAAGTGGTTCTCAAAACTCCAGAACAAACTGTGAAGCGGGGTCAATGTAGACTAGCTACTTTCGACTAAGTCTCCAGAAATGGTACTGTGGTAGATGCGAGTTGGCTTTCAATAGTTGTAACAATATGTAGTGAAAGAAATTAGCAATAATCTCTAAATTGTAATGTACATTTACAATCGGATGGATCACTGTAAATTATTTTCAACTATTATGCCAAGTGCTGGATGAGTTTCGATATTGGTAAATGTTCTTGTTAGAAAATATAAGATCTAATCCCCATAGTGTGTTATTTAATTGTTCTAAACCAAGTGAACATATATTATCCAAGAGGAATGCCCCTTTATTTTATTGTAATATTGTCCAGTACTCTTGAGTATGGTTTACATGCCAGTCTGTACCAGGCACATTAAATTTTCTAGGAAGAATAACTGAGCCATAATAACCAGATAATTTTGGTTGCAAGATAGGTATGGTACGTATCTCTGAAAATCATGTGTAGAGAAGTATGGTGTTACTGTATATTAATAATTCCTATCAGGAATTTTTCTTGTAGACTTCAATCCATATAGCACCAACATTTGAAACATTAAACTCTGTTTTTCGTCTAGCAAAAGATAAAATTAACTTATTCACGGCTATAAGAACTGCACAACCTGTATGCACTGAT
Source organism: Medauroidea extradentata (assembly GCA_003012365.1). Taxonomy (NCBI): domain Eukaryota; kingdom Metazoa; phylum Arthropoda; class Insecta; order Phasmatodea; family Phasmatidae; genus Medauroidea; species Medauroidea extradentata. Next base: position 94,519 of record PNEQ01000460.1, read on the forward strand.
CAGATATTATAGTTGCATTTTTGCAAAATATGCAATAGTTATCTGGAAAATATTTACAATTTATAAGGATATCATTTAACCAAATTTAACTAAGACAAATTACAGCAAACTTACTTATTAGCACACTTTTGGAAAATTCATTAGGCCTGGTATGAAGGCGCCTGACATGATAGTATATTGTAGTGGTACCAGTCCTTACCCACTCATCCACCATACTGCTCAGGTCCTTGATGTGGCATTGCCACGCCGTCGACAAAGCTGAAACTTACTTGAATCTCATTATGGGGTGGGTTCGACGGTGAAATTACAAGAGGTCGACTTCGTGGTGAAGATAAGGTTTTATTGTCGGGGTTTTACAGTGCGGAGGTTAAACACGTGGCAGTCATTCCCCGCATAAATTTATCAACAAAAATTTACGAGGCCAGAAGGTTCATCTGAAT
>PNEQ01000460.1:95958-106810 GCA_003012365.1 Medauroidea extradentata
ATCTATCTTATACTGGCCTGCGTGATTTAACTCGCATAATTACTGATTATTATTGCTGTAATAAACCTTGGGATGACTGCCACAAGCATCATACATACAATTATTATTACATATTTTACTGAACTTTAACTTGCTCATTCTTCAGAATGGGATCCCCTTGCTCACATTGGGGAAATGTCCACTCACTATATTTGATTAGGTAATTACTTTATAAAAAGAAAGGAAAGGCACTTTCACAAAAAAAAAAAAAAACACTTCTGTTGGCAAGCCGGGCAACGGTACTACATAACTTGTGGGCTGTAACTCACTTCACCTAGTACCACTTATGGCTCAAAATTCACCTTAAAATTACAGAGGCTCTGTTGGCATAATTGGCAGGTCATCTGCTGTATTAAGCTTCAATGAGACACAAAGTTTAATAATATATATATATATATATATAAGAAAAAAAATTGAATTGTCAAGGTTTATGGTCTGGTGAGGCCAGCTACTTCACAATATTGTATGTAAGTCACGCATCAGCCGACTACATAACATTAAAAATCAACCAGTTGCCCCTGTATCTCATAAGGATGCTTTTCACATGTAGGTATTAATTTGTCAGTCAGTGTAAAGTCTGCAGATGTTGTTTTTTGCTGAACAAACAACTGCTAATTTTCTTAGTTTCCCATAGAGTGGACTAACCAAACAGCCAGCAGGACAAAACACTGTAGTGAAGATTCTGTCATAGTCATCTTCCTCTACATAGAAAGATGAGTATGAATCGTACTGAGTTTTTAGCTTAGCAAGCTTTAAGCTAGTATCGTTCAGTTCTTTATTAACATACGAAAAAAATATTTTCCTCGACATCTGGATCAAAATGTGACACAAAAATGGTGGGTTTTTCTCATTCTTTCTTTCTTTCTTCCCCTCTCTCTTTCAAGTATATATTTTAGAAAAAATTTTCTAACAAAAAATGTTCAACTTACAATTTCATTCAAAAACTATTCTTATGTTTTTTTTTTCTATCTCCAGCAATTATTGCAAAATTTGATATAAACATTTTTAAAATATGCTAACACACTGAATGTAGACAATTCTTCTTCATCAAAACTTTAAACAGGTTTACTTGCTTTTTCTTGGTGATAGACTGAACACGGCTGTATCCTGATACAAGTCACACTTGTACTTTTCACTGTCCGTCAGTTCAAGTTAAGCCGCACCTTGTAGTGCCATCGCGCACCACAGCTTCCATTACACATTACAAATTATGAAAAACTAGTAGAGCACAGAGTGGCCATGCGTGCAAGTAATAATAATAAGAAAAAGAAGAAGAATACAGTACATGGAATTTTAATAATATATATTTAATTTTACCTCTGATGTTTACAATTGCATCCAGTAAAATGTATATACATTTTATGTTATTTACACTGCTAAATTTAACTCAGCACATGTTGGAAAGATAGTAACCGGCTGAAAGTGTAAAACAGCCCAGACTTTGAAGTATTCAATTTACTATGAATATGGTATGGCATTGTATCACTGTCACTCTGTTAGAATACATCACCATAGCAAGAAGTATCTGGCACACATAAAATCCCAAACAATAATATTGCCAACAACAGAGACAAGGGACAGCATAACACTTGCCTGAGTCTGGGGGGTTCCCTGCGGGTGAGTCGTGGGGTACGGGTACCCCGGGGTGCCCCCGTAGCCGCTGCCTGGGTAGGACGGGTAGCTAGGTGGGTAAGGGGGGAAGCCCGTGGAAGAGCCACTGCTGGGTGGGTACTGTGGGTAAGGAGTCTGGTACGAGGTAGATGAGGAGGGGGCAGGGTACGGAGTGTTGGTGGGATAGATGGGGTATGGGGTGCTACCCACCCCGGGGCCCGAGCCTCCTGGCAGAGGCATGAACGCTGCAACGACAAGCACAGAACAGGCACAAGTTAGTAACATTAGCGACTGGCACAATAAAACATTACTTTATGCAGTTCTTCAATTAATTTATACAGCCTGTTAGTGTGTTACGTACAACATTAAAAATAACACTACAGATATTGAACTCAGAATGGACGCAAGAATCCTGAATGAAATTACACTTGAAACACACTCCAACCCGACTGAGGTAAGAGTGATAGTACAGTCGCTGAGGTGGACTAGAATGTACAACCCTGATTGAAACATTTATTTGAACATCGACTGAACTGAACAAAGATGAAGTGTTCGCAATACAGAAATGTTACTTTGATTACATATCAGGTCAAAATCATCCTGGGCGAACCAAATAAGAGAAACTTAACTGCAAAATAAATGTAAATATACAAACTGATGAACTACTTCAAACCAAATAATATTCAGTAAGTTCAAAGAGACATAAGTGCTGTGATTTCTAGTAATTTACACTGTACTCAATCTGTTACCTAAATGATATGGCTGCACAATGTTCTCTGTATGTTCACTTCAAGTTTACCATGTCAACCTGAATGAAAAATTTTACTACTGTATAAACCAATTTTAAGGACATTCAGAACTGTCTCCAATCTGAGTTCAGCCGACTCTGGAATATTACCCTAAAAGAAGGTAATAATGAATGTGTTACACAGAAAGCTTGTTTATGGCCAGTACTATACAGGAAAAACTCAGTGTCCAAAGTGGTCAAGTTTCTTCTCTGGGCGGCATTAACTAAAACCCAGTAGTTACTATGATTAAAAAAAATAAATTTCAACAACATAATTTTTGGAATTCTGCAGGCTTTCGCTGCCGTTGTCGAATTGACTGGCTTGGCTTCCGGGCTGGAGCCGCGTCTTCGTGGTTGCAGGAACCGACGTTTCGCCGTACATTTCAGCAGGCATCATCTGATATTTTCAGGATGTTTTATTATTTCAATGGCTTCTTGCACTGTCCTTGTTCTGTAGTTTGTGATGTTGGCTATGGTCTGATACTGGTTGAATTCAACTTCATGTTTAGTGATGGATGAATGCTCGGCTATTGCTGATCTATAGTTGTCATGTTTGTAGTCACAGATGTGTTCCTTAATCCTGGTAGCTATCCTCCCTGTTTGTCCAATGTATACTAAGCCGCATGAACAAGGAACTTTGTACACTCCAGCAAGTTGTTCGGGTGGAGTCTTGTCTTTAGTTGAAGGTAGAATAGTTTCCAGTTTTCTTGATGGCTTCTGTATAGAGTGTATTTCGTGTTTCTTCAGCAGTCTGCTTATGCGGTCGGATACTCCTTGTACATATGCCTGCTGAAATGTACGGCAAAACGTCGGTTCCTGCAACCACGAAGACGCGGCTCCAGCCTGGAAGCCAAGCCAGTCAACATAATTTTTATATTAAACCACCAAAACTTTGTTTTGTCACAATTATATCACAAATTGTACAGTCTGTCCCATGAAAGAATTCCATATTTTGACATCTTCTTCTGAGAAATGTACCTGGCTGTTCCATTGTTTGGAGCTTTAAACATACCTGGCTTCCTGGAAAAGCACTGTCTCCACAATCCTGTTTACAGACACACTTCTCAGAAGTGACCTGTCAAAATGTGGAATTCTTTCATGAGATAGACTACACATATGTAATTTTGGTAGCAATACACCTCATAGTTATTCAGATTTTGCACACAAAACATCACCAATTTTTTCATGAAAATAAGCAAAAATTAAGCAGAATTAAGTTTTTGGTAATTAACAGTGCATTATTTTGCAAAACATCTACACAGAATTGTGCACTTTTTGTACTACTTTTAGTCTTGAATTTTTTCAAAGCATTGCATCAAAAAAATTTAGAATTTTTTACACCAATGTGAAAAACCTAGCAGAGCCTATTAAAGCTTTGACTGTGAGTTATAAAAGGTATGCTTGTCAAACATTGAAAACCAAGCCCACAGGACAGTTACATACATATATAACTAAAATACTGTTCAAGTACAGAATAAATAAAAATAATGTTAACAATCAGCACATAATTATGTACTGACGTCATACCTCCTCAGGCCCGAGACCAAAGCCTGAACAGTGGACACGTGTCATGAGATGGGGGGGGGGGGGAAAGTGCAATAGCAGCGAGAGTAAGCCTGGAAATAACTATACAGTTTTAATGTAGATTATAATAACAGCAATCTAAAGACAAACAAATGAGACTAGAACTAATCATAATAATGATGTATGGTAAATGTATTTTGAGTGTGACCATAGCGATGCTAGCGCTTCTGGCACGCATCACGTGTGGCCAGCGCACGCACCTCTCACCCCAGTTGTTCTGTAGCGTGCAGTGCGGCCGGTTGTGTTTTTGCGAGGGAGCCTACATCTTTGTCTTCAACTGATTGTCATTCATTCTGTTTTTTAGTAAGTTTATCCAAAACCTTTTGCATCGTTACCTCCCTCGAACACACCATTAACGTGATCAGCATTGTGTTTTGTTTTGATCCGTTCATAAATATAACACTTAGCCGCCAGCAGAGGCATTTGGTTAGCATGACCACGTGGTCAGTGGTCACTTCAATTTTTGAGAACTCCAGATTAAATTACCTAATTTTCTGTAATAAAGTTAAGTAGGAGAAAGAGTTGCAAGTGTGTGTAAAGTCTAGTGTAACCTAAACACGTGGTCGAGTAAAAGAGTGAAACTAAGAAGTATCTTGTTATTTCTAGTAGCTAGCTTTGTTCCATTGCAGTGTGAAAGGTGTGCTCCCAGCCTACAGGGAGCGGAAGAGTGTAAGTATCAGCGACACCATCCTGAGGAATGCTTCACGGCCCCTATACGCCCTGAGATATCTCGTGTCTCCCTGACTCAGCCAGGGCAATAGTTGAGTGGTGCCCATTTACATTAATACCTACGTAGTTTATCGCCCTCAGGAACCAAACGGTGTCAGTACATTAATGTGAGAATGAAGAGGATGACCCAAATTATTAAGTTTTGAGATGTTTCCATGTTGGGAAATATAAATGTACACTTTGTTTGAATGTAACATTTTAAAACTACTAGCGACCATTAACATTTTGCATCAACATTCTTTGCAGTACGTATATTGAAAGTTTATAGAAGGAATTCCTAAGTGAAAGAATAAAGAGATTTTACCTATAAGAACATTTTGTTTGATGTTGGAAATATGTTAAACTGAACAAATTTCATTTTGTTACAACTTTTAACAAACTAACTTTCTTCCTAAATTAACAATACAGATATTTTGTTACCATTTCAGAACAGTGAATATTGGTACAATCCTACAAAGAACCCAAGAAAATTTTAAGAATATAAACTATAAGACCCAACTGTATGCAAAACTGACACTACATAAAGACGCACAAAACAAGTTGAAACACATGTTTAACAAATTTCAAAGACACTTTTAAAAAAAATTTTTTAACACACACATTACAATTTTATCAACCAATTTAACTTTCAGCTAGGTTTGCTTACAAAAATATACAAATTGAAATAAAGGGTAATCCACTGAATAGTTTTGACGTTTGTTGCGGCAAAACATATTAATTTAAAATTCTAATTATTACTTGTACCTATTTTCCGGTCGAACTTAACTTCCTAACTTGCCTTACATGTTCATCATTCTGCTATTTGAGATCATATTAAAACATAAATACAAACAACTTCTTACTGCCAATACCGAGGAGGGTGACAGCAGATAATTCTAAATCATAGATGCGTATTATTGTAAGACTAAATCAAATATAATATGCAGTACGAATTAAAACTATTTTACATGTGCATGTGTAACTTATAAAACTGCAAACCACACAAAATATTTTACAATCATAACATTAAGGCTAAATAATCATAAAATTAGGTTTGTACCAGAAAAAACTAAATGTTAGAATATCATCAAATTAGGATTATACTAGTGTAAAATAGAGGTTGTACTATCATACAATTAGTGTTGTGCGAGTGTAATATTGAGGCTGTACTGTTTTAACATTGGTAGCAATGGTGTTTATTAGTTTCTATTTACGTAAAATCCAAACTTGGAGATTACAGTGGAGAATTTTTAATGGTGTATAATTCTGGAATAAGTCACGCCTAATCCATAAAGCAGATATTCTGTGTGCAAATAATTGACAGTGTACTGAATGTCACAGATGTAGATAACATTATTGGTTACTAAAACTCTTCTGAGAGGCAGGTATGCACTCACGGGTGGTTGGATATGGTGTCGACATAGCGTTGCTGCCCCTCGGCTTGGAGTAGACCGGGGGCTGATCCCCAAATGTCACCGCCATCACTTGGATCAATCCCATCAGGTCAGATGAGTTCTGCAACAACATACACTGACAGCCGCCTTCACAGTTCAGTTTTTTTTACTTAAGTAATTTATTTGGTGAGCTCGTCAATGGAATTAAGGATGCCGCATGTTTCAGCTCACTGTCAAGTGCATCAGGAAATATTATATTATTTTTAAAAAACCACACCATATGCCCACAAGGTGCATGTCTACAAATACCATTTTAAGGTGTGGCTTTACAAATACCATTTTAAGGTGTGGCCTCACAACGTGTATTGAATTTTCAGTTACTGTACATAACGTTATTTACACTGAACATATCAAAAAATTATTTTATAGAGTTCTAATATTTTATTAATTTCTTTGGCATTAATCATCAATTTTATAACCACATTACCTAATCACTCTTGAAACCATAAGCACGTAAGACTTCATCGCAATATATATTTTAGCAGAAAGCTATAACTACACTATATAAGCCTATTTTAAATAAGTGTTTATAACCGACTAAATCAAGCAAAAAAACAATAACTGTAACATGTCTTGTGATGTCCTACCGTGCAAATTCTTCCACACCACAGACAAACAACACTTCTTACGTACCTTATGTTTCGGGAAAGCAAAAGATACTAGAATTATAAGTTTCCAGAATCCGTTTAAGCTGTTAAATTTTCAGACAGTTGCTTTTACACTTTTCTTCGGACAACGAGGCACTAGATAGGGCGTCTAAAGCGCACAAAATTTCCAGTAAGCCGCACCCCTAACACACATTACGTACACATGCAATATAAAAGTATAACATCCATACCGGCGACCACTCGTGAAGGTAGGGCAAATAAATCTTGCCACTCTGATCCACAAACATTGACGGCTTGATCTGCATGTCAGGTGTAGGTTTGACGTAACACATGGGTGCATTGTTGGGGTGCGTGTCCATCAGCCAGATGCACACAGGTATGTTGTACACACTACCTGCAACGTCACCAACGAGGCTTCCGACAACCTTATTCACACATCTTCTTATATATAAAAACAATTCATTAATGTGAACTCTCTACAAAACAAATTTCAAATAGGATAAGGTTGAGTAGTTGCCATTTTGAGTTATTTTATTTTTGGGTTATTTAAAATTCTAGGAAGAAAAGTGTACAATTTGTTATTATACAGTAAAACCTTGTTAAGATGTTTGTATTGGGACAAGCAAAAATTATGCTTATTAACCAGGAAAACTTCTTAAAAGGGTCAAATTACACATGTATATATAGACAAGTGAAAAATTATTATACTTATTAAGCAGGAAATTTCTTAAATGGGAAACTTATTTACCTTATACTACAGCACAAGAAACACAGTTGAAATTTCAATGTATATTCAGACTGTAATCAGTCCACTAAAATAAGGATATAAAATAAATTTTTAAGACTGATAGTGGCCTAAATATATGTTAAAATTTCAAATGCTATGCTTGTACTGTGGCACAAGATAAATAGACTTCACGCTATAATTGCAAAATTTCACACTTCTTTAGAATTTAAAAACGTGAAAACTAAAATAATCCATAATTGCGACAAATGCCCCCTTAAGGGCACTGAAACGGAAATATTTGTAATTTAGTTACAGTGCAAAACATCATTCAACTTTAAAATGCTAAATGATAATTTGTTTTTCTGTGAATAAAAATAATTTACTTCACAGTTTATATGTAAGCATATGTAGATGTTGTAACTTAATTCTTTTACCCTAACCACAGAAATTATATAGTTTACAATGGCTACTTAAGGATACCTATATTATTACATAGACAAATATTTTATTAGTTGTAAACATTTGAATTTAATTTATTTTTAAATTTAAAAAAATACATTTTTAAAAAAAATTCTGTGCAACTACAAATATACTCTGAAGTAGCGCCATGATTTTACTGCCACTGAACTTATTTGATTTATACTATTAGAATAACTTTTACTATCTGAAAAAACAGAAACTGCAAATTTGATATGCATTATACTTATATATAAAATATTCTAAAAAATATTATTTCCAGGAAATCACACAAAACACTAGCTGAGTTTCCAGGACGATTTAAGTATCACTGAAAATATTAAATTGTACTACTTGAGGCTGTTCACTATAAACTGAACAATCTGCAGAATTTTTAATTAATTTAAAATATGTTTTATTTGGATTAGATTAATTTTTGAGTGTGTTGAAACATTTACACTGGTTTTAGTTACATGATAGTTTTCATATTGAAAATAGTAAAGATGATAGCAAAATAGCTGAAAGAAAACTTTACGCAGTGCTCACTTTATACTGAGCGGGTTGTACGAAGTCCCTACCGTGTGTTTACATTTAAATAATAAAACCTTAAAAAAATTATTTTATTTCCACAAAACTATACAAAATGTTAGCTTGTCTTTCAGAGCACTTTTCAATTTTTCTTGTTGCTTGTGAAAGTGTTTCACAGTTTTTTGCTAAGAGTTTTCCATTGTAGGTAACAATGTTTATATATTTAAAAGCAAAGATATTAATTGACTGAAAATAAGATTTGAACAGGGCTTCATAAAAATATGTTAACTCCATCATAAACAAACAATATCCAAGATTACTCTCTTTCAGGATTTTTATGTGTTGAGTCTGTCATTGTAAACTTTACAGTACTTTGTTTACAACTTCCGCTCAAATAATGACATAAAGCATAGACATGTGCAGGGGCTACAAGAGGTTGCAGTTACCACCCCTGACATGGGAAGGCACCTTCTTGGCTTATTGATTATACAAGCATATTCAGGAGTTAATCCTGTTGCAGCACTCACTCCATGAATCTCAATTAATTTTGTACATACCGGTAATTTTAATTTTACCAAGAGACTGCTCTAAAATGGAAAAAATTTTTGGCCTGGAGGGAGGAAGAAGTTCTTAAAGCAACTTTCACACCAGGATGCGCTCTCTTGAAAGGGTTTAATAACTCCAAATCACTAACTCTGTGCCGCTTATGAAACAGACTGCATACCTAAAAATATATATTAAGTCTATTTTTCTTGACAAGGCGTAATAGGCTCAGTACATTTCAATTTCATTTGTATATTACGTAGCTAGGATAGAGAATGAGGGTGCACAGAGGAAAGTGGTTACCATGTCATTACAAAAAAGACCATTTTTCCTTCCTTTCTTCTCCAGCACCCATTTTGTTTGGTAGATATGAGAATGGCTGAGGTGAGGTCAAACACTTTAAAAGATAATGCTGGACAGCTCATCGATTCTAGCGAGACAAGATGGTGCTGCACTCTCGTGGTTCAAAGAGAAAACATCTTCGTAAAGCTCGGTCAGCTGATTGCTTTACAGTCTCTTTATTACAGGCAATAGTTAAGTAATTAACTTGTAAACTGACAAATTAAAAATTTACTATAACTTAAATTTTTTATAGCTGCCGACAAACTACAGCAAGTGGAACGAACGTTACGACAGCGGCTTTATCTAGCGGTGTTATATGGAAACTTCTTCCCAGACGATAAGAACTATGTTTATATTATCATTTAGTACAATGTTAATGTATTGCCTGTAGCCTCAAATATATAAAATTTTCAAATATGAACTTAAAAGAGTTAGTGGACTTGGCGTGTGAGCCGTGCTGTGGCGTGGTAGGGAGAGCATTTTTTCCTTGTATAACTATATATTAAAAATGTTTCCAAAGCATTTATCTATGAAATGAGGACACATTTCAAACTGCATCCCTATGATTCAAAAAATGCAGTTCGCTTATTAAAAACATGATTCCCAAGCTCCTCAAAAGTGCTAAAATGGCTTTTTCACGTTGCTGTAGCTGAGAAAATATTGATCGTAATCGTAAAACTAAGCTATAGAAACCTGCATTGGACATCTACCACAAACTTTCCACAAATAAAACAACAGGGTCATCGCTTGAAGTCCAGTTGAAAAACACATTCTACACAAACACTGCACGCTAGTTTAGTCCTTCGCGCCTAGTGGCGATGAGGTGTTAGACAGACATGTTATGTTCGACTTATTGCCTTCCCCGTTCCCCAAAACGTGAAGAGAAAGCTACCATCCACTAACTTTTAACAGTACAACATTCTAGCATTTTGCAAGAAACCACACGAAAAGTTGTCGCATGCTAGGCAATGCAGAACTATGTGCAGTATTCCATATTAAAGTACGCTATTTGGTGAGGTACAAAACCGACAGACTGCGATCAACGGGTTAGTTGTACTGTGGGGCTATGTGCCCAAATTTTCTCTTTTTTAATTCAATTGCAACATTTTTGTGCAGGATGTTGTAAAGCACTAGAATTGGTTGTGATATTCACTCAACTGAAAATGCTGAAATATAACAAGGTACTCTTCTAAAACAGTCACTTAATCAGGAAAGCCTATTAGAGAAAAACACCTATTGTCATGGTTCTGAACTCAACAAAATCTGATTTTTTGCTTATCATATTTATTATAACAATGAACTGACTTAAATAGTATTAACCTGCATTACAAATTATTGCAGTATGTACTTAAGGGAGCCATCTAATACGTGCTTAAAATGTGTTGCAGTTTGTTCGTAAACACGTTTCTTTAACTAAACTATTCTACACGTGTCCATTGTGCCAGCGTACACTCTTCGGAAAAGG
>PNEQ01000462.1:0-38989 GCA_003012365.1 Medauroidea extradentata
ATTTCACATAACTCTTCAACTTTTCTTTTGCTTTACGAATGTCCGACTCAGTTTGTTTCTTGACACCATAATCATCACACAAATTTGCTACCGAAACACCGGCCTCTTAACTTTTCTATTAGTTCAATTTTTTTGCTTGATGTCAAAGTTACTCTCTTTCTTTTCTGTCCTGTTGCAGATGCCATTTCATTAAAAAAAACCGCACAATCTTCATCGCGCAAGTACATCAACTGCGTAAAAAATTTAAATAGACACGACAGTCGTTCTTGCCCGGACATATCAAAACACAAATGAGCGACTTAGCTCTGCTTACTGTCTTACGCGGCTATCTGTGCGCACGCCTGATGCCCCTTACCAAAGCACAATAACCAGGTAGGTCTTGCGCTGTTGATCTTACAGTTCCGTTAAATATTCAGGCAGACTATTATTCTTGCCCGGACACTGCAAATGCCCCGATGCGCGATTTAAAATAGCCCTGTCTACCTTCTTACGCTGCTATCCAAGCACACGCCTGATGTCACTCACCAAAGTACAATAACCAGGTAGGTCTTGTGCCACATGTGACAAGTAGACCCTACGGTGAAAAAATTTTGTGTCGCCAGATTTTGTCCGTTAAATACGAAGTCCGCTGAATGGAGGTCCGATAAAACGAGGGTTTACTGTACTTTTGAGGAACCGTCAAAAAATCGCAAAAAAATTCCGTGAAAAATGTGAATTTTATGAGTAGAAACATGTATGGTGAGTCATGTGAAGCAGGCTTGCAGTGAGATTCGTGACCATGTGAAGCAGGCTTGCAGCGATGTACGTGACCTTGTGAAGTGAGGAGGTATTTGTTATCTTGACAGCCGGATGTACAGATTACCTCCACCCCTCGCGCCGCCACTATGTCACGTGAGTCATGCTTCTGCCTGGACATCTCGCTTCCCTCCCCAAACTCAAGCTCGCGTTGTTCTAAAAATAGAAGTGCGCCCTTTATTTCCCAGATTGCCTTTCAACCCAGGTGACCACTGGCTGGGTTTCCGTAGTTAATCATTGTGCTTTCAACCGTGTGTAGTTTTACATACGGCTTGCTATTCTGATTTTATTTATTGATTACGATTTTGGATTTTGATGTACGTACAGTCGAGCCCCGCAACTACGACATCTGCTACTACAACAATGCAACTACAACAGTATCCTAAATGCCCGCCAAAAACAGTTTTTTAAAATAATTTTGAAGGAATAAAATGGAAAAAGTTAACATCGCGGGCAGGAAAGATTAATTAAAATACTGTATGTTCATTAGAGTTTAGCTATAATTACAGGCCCGGAATTTTTGCAAATGTGAAGGAACAGCGATAAAATGCAAAAGTCTCCTAGAAAATGATTCTCCGGGAGAGCGTCTAGATCCTGGATGACGACGCCGGGCTCATCAGCCCGCTACTCTGTCGCTTGGGCCTAGATCTTGTGTACAGTTAATAAGAAGAGGGTTGCTCGAATACTCTCACAAATGAGATGATTTCAATAAGAATACATGTCTCTCTCCCTCCCTCAACCTGCTTGTACATAAAAAAAACACAGCCAGCCAGCAACACCAGACAGAGGAGGGGGGGGTAGATAAAAAGAGGAAGGCTCAGATGCCAGACACACTGTTGTCAGGTGCTCCCAAAAATCTTCCGCTCAGCTCAGATGACGACACTGCTATTTGGAACAAGAACTGCGTGTTCTGACTAAATACAGTAACAGCGGACATATGCTGTTTCTTCACTAAGAATAATTGCCGCCGGCTGTGCTGTACCCAAGTCACACACACCCCACTCATACAGAAGAAATGCCTCTGAGAGATACTATAGCACTGTCTCTTTCCCTCACACACACACACCCACACAACTACTCGCGCTTATCTCTGCTTAGCTTGCTACAGCTCATATTTTACTCAGTAGACCTTGATCTTCCGAGATAAGCAGCAAGGATGGCGGGTGAGAGGACACATTGGTGTTACTGTCTCCTGTGTCAGTGCATTTGCTGTTCTGATTCACCTTCATGCTCACACAGTCAGTATTACATGTTTTGATATTTTAGTTTAATGGCAATTTCAACATTTACTGTACGTTAATTATAAATTATAATGTAACACACTAAATGTCCCATAAACTTGATTGAGAAGCAATAAATCCTTGCGGGCTGGCCGTTACATTGTTAAAGTATCGTACACACAGTTAGGAAGTGCGTGGAAACAAGAGTAAGTCACCTTTTTATGTCTTGGAACGAGTCTGTTTGGACAGCTGAAAGAGAAGAAAGAAAAATAAAAAGTAAAAAAAAATCACGTGTGGTGGACCGTGTGTGAAAACAAGCATGTCTAGTCTAGCTTTAGCACTGCTTTTAATGAACTGTCTGTCTAGATTTGGTAGCACTCACGTAGTTCAGACATGTTTTCTGTTGGCACACTGCCGTAATATAATCACAAATGCGTACATGTGCGCCCACTTCTATTACTACTAATTGGCTTCGAACTTAAATTTGTGCCGCCGCTAAACGCAGTTCACTTCTAGTGTGCGAAAATAAAGCAACTACCAATGTTGGCGTCGCTTATTTTTGCTGGCAAATAACACTAGCATTACCTGCTCAACGGACAAGTGAGCAATTACATTCACCCATCCAAGCTGAATTTTATGTATCTCGAGCATGCATACAAATTGTTCGACGCGTGCCACAGTGTGAAAGGGGACACGGAATTATCATCAGAGCATGCATGCTAAAATTAATAAATAAATTGCTACGCTCGCCAAAATGATTAGATTGGTCTGTAGCGGCCGGAAGAGTAATCATGTTGACTGCCAACGCGTGAATTCTTGCAGTGCGCCCGTTTGGGTGAAACACCATTGAGGCGGTCCAGCGATAGATAGCCATACTTACATGACGTGGTAGAGTTTTTGGCCCGTTTTGACTTAGTGAATAGTTTCACCCAAGTTTGTTGGGTATCATTGTAACCAGCACATACTTAGCTGTTAAAATAAACCTATATTTCCTTAAAATAACGTACTACTTTGTAATTAAATAATATTAAAGACAGTTTTAATGCAATTTTTGGGTTTAGGGGTCAGTTTGGGCCAAATTCGACTGTAGTGAAGACACTGCTATAGCGAAGTTCGAACTCAGAACCGTAACATTTCGCTATGAGGCTCTACTGTATGACTGTACTGTATTCTGGACCCATGTAAAAGAAAAATTAAAATTTAAACAAAAATTTTAAATAGGATAAAATGCAAGATATTGCAAGTAAGTTAAGTTTTCTACGAATATATTTGTTAGGATGAAGCAATAATGTAAGTGTAATCACTAAGCTGCAGTTGTAAAGTCACAAAAAAAATTGATGAAAAACATAAAAAATTGGTTACTAAAATACACTTGCGGTGCACCCTGGTGAATTAGTCCACGTGCGCAACACCAAAGCACGGCATACCATGTGGCAACTCAGTCTCTTTCCTCCCTCCTCAAACATAACTCTCATACGTACGTGCACCTATGTCTAGCTTACCTTAACTCACATTTTTTATTGTCAAGACCATGTACCCTTTGAAATGATCAGCAAGGGCAATGAATGAGAGGACACATTAGCATCAAATATCTTAAGTGTCTTCTTGGTCAATGTGTCTGCCGCAGGTCTGGTTACAAACCCTCTCGTACGCACACTCACAGTCTGCAATATTAGCTTTTTTTTTTTTTTTTTTTTTTTTTTTTTTTTTTTTTTTTTTTTTTTTTTTTTTTTTTTTTTTTTTTTTTTTTTTTTTTTTTTTTTTTTTTTTTTTTTTTTTTTTTTTTTTTTTTTTTTTTTTTTTTTTTTTTTTTTTTTCTTCTCCTCTTCTCCTCCCCAACAAGTTGTCATGATTGAACAGAGCTGAAGAAGCAAAGGCCACAACAAAAAAAGATATGGCCAGCTATCGGCAGATGTTATCAACTCCATAAGCACATCAAGAGGGAAGTAAATGCCTGGTGCTAAAAGTGTCACAAATAATGCAGTTTGGCCAAGTTGTTATTGTCTTTTTTGAACTAACCTATTTTTACACTCACAATAAATAATTACTCATTACTGAAATAACAACTTGAAAAGAGAACATTTACTATTTCACTCAAATAAACAAGATGTGACTGCCCACCATCTTTTATTGACTTCTTTTTTCTCTTTTGTTTATCCAATGATTCATAGAGAAAACAGCTACCACTTACATGTAGCAAAGGTTTAACTATAATTGGCAATAGACATATCTTAGAAACTGGCCTAACAAGCTCCCCATTTGGAGTTTTAAGGGTCACAACTCTGACAACTCCATCTTCACCAGGATAGGTTTTCATGATACGGGCGATTTTCCATTTCAATGGAGGCAAGTTTGATTCCTTCACTAGAACAAGTGTGTTTTCTTCATCATTGGGAGTAACAGCATTCCATTTGGTCCTTTGTTGGAGTGTATGAAGATATTCAGTGCTCCAGCGCTTCCACACACACACTGCTTCAGTTTACTGATCAACTGCCACCGATCGAGGCTGTTCTCCACCAGGTACGTAAGATCTTGTTCTGATAAACCAATGAGATGAGCACCGATCAGAGAGTGTCCCAGAGCGAGTACATCAAATTCAGAGGGATCGGTAGACAAAGGACTCAACGGTCTGGAGTTCAAAAGCGCTGAAATCTTACTGAAGAGTGTAGTCAACTCCTCAAAGGTAAGTATTTGTTCACCGATAACTCTTGTCAAATGCAACTTGGCCGACTTCACCACTGCCTCCCACAAACCTTCGAACTGTGGTCCTGCTGGTGGATTGAAGTGCCACATTATATTGAGCTCAGCCAACTGGATTTGCAGTGTTTGCCAAGCAGGTTCAGAAAACAGGGTTTAATGAACCTCTTTCAAGTGTCTGGCAGCACCAACAAAATTTGTGCCATTATGTGAAAACGTTTCAGATGGGGTTCCTCTTGTCGACACAAATCTTTTCAATGCAGCAACAAATGCATCTGTACATAGGGATGACACAACTTCCAAATGAACTGCCTTGCTTGACATGCACACAAACGCACAGAGGTAACCTTTTGTGACAGGTACCTTGTGAGTTTTACTAGGTTTTGTCAAAAAGGGTCCTGCAAAGTCAACACCAACTTTCAGGAATGGTCGAACTTGTGAAAACCTCACACCAGGCAAGTTTCCCATGAGTGGTGTAGTTGGTTTAGCTGACAATTTGAAGCACTGCATGCAGCAATGGATGCAATATTGAATCAAACGCCTAGCACTCATTATCCAAAACTGTCTTTGGATAATAGACTGGGTAGCTTGTGGTCCAGCATGAAAATAAATGGTATGATAATAGTTAATGATAAGGCTGAAGAGGTGAGACTTTGCTGGGAGCAACACTGGATGTTTTCTTTGCTCTGTCAGGCAAGAATTTTTTAGTCTCCCACCCACTCTGACAACTCCACAAGGGTCTAGGAATGGCTGCAAATTTCGTAGATTGTTCGGACACTCACCCTGCTTCAACAATTTGATCTCTTCAGAAAAAGAATGGAGTTGTACAAATTTAAGTCAAAAGACCAACACTGCTCGAATCTCATCACAGTTCAACATCTTTGAGTTTCAACAAGGTCGTGAACTAAATGCATCCTTGGCTCTAAGTACCCATGCTGTCACACGTTTCAGTTTTGAGAGTGATGAAAATTTCTCTAATACGTTAACAAATTCACTTTGATTTTCTTGAGTAGCAAGGGTTTGATTGTGTACCATCTTGCACTCAGATAGCTCTTTTATATTCTCATTCATCACTTGTTGTATTGGCCAATTTGTCTCAGAATCTGTCAGCCACTCTGGACCATGGAACCATAACATATTCTCAATTAAGTGCTCAGGAAAAACACCTCTGGATGCTAAGTCTGCTGGGTTACAGCCAGAAGAGACATGGTGCCATACACTCGGTGGTATGATGGTCTGGATTTCAGCAACCCGGTTGGCCACAAAAGTTTTGAATTTGTGAGGAGATGACTTTATCCATGAAAGCACAGTTGTCGAATCACACCACATATGTATAGTAAAGTTGAATGAGTTGTCTTCAAACAGTGTATTTAGATATTGCCATAGTCTTGCTAGAAGCAGACCACCAGATAACTCAACCCTGGGTATAGACAATGTCTTAAGTGGTGCAACCTTTGACTTAGCCATTACCAACTGGGTAGAAATGACTCCACTATAATTAATAAGACGGACATAAATCACACCAGCATCTGCTCTTTCAGAGGCATCACAAAACCATTGAAACTGAATATTGTATGCACCAAGGTAGTTGATGTGTCTAGGAATTATCACACAAGCTAGGGAAGAAAGAGATGATCTGAAACGTTGCCACTGGTGAGCAACTTCTTCATCGACCGGCTGATCCCACTCTAATCCTAGTGTCCATAGTGTCTGGAGTAAGAACTTAACCCACACTATCACTGGTGCCACCCAGCCACATGGATCAAATAGTCTGGCAATTGTGGAGAGAATACCTCGTTTTGTGATAGCAAACTCTGGAACGTTTAAGTGGTACACAAATTCATCAGTTGCTGGACTCCAGTGAATACCAAGAACTTTAATAGACGGACTTGTCTCTTCATCAAAAAAACCTAAGAGTTTCATGTTGATCTATAGAAACATCGGCCAAGACCTTGGGATGGTTGCATGACCATTTTCACAGCTCAAGTCCTCCTTGAGCAAGCAAAGAGACAAGTTCACCCTTCAACTTAATTGCATCATCAACAGAGTTTGTTCCAGTGACTATGTCATCAACAAACACATCTCGTAGTAGTACCTGTGATGCACGAGGGAAGTGATGAGCTTCATCCATTGCCAACTGCTGTAAGGTTCTCAGAGCTTGGTACGGAGACGATGCTAACCCATACGTAACAGTGTTTAGTTGATAAATATGTACGTCTTCTTCTGGAGTTGGACGCCACAGGATGCATTGATACCTCCGATCCTCTGGATGGATTTCAATCTGCCTGTACATTTTACAAATGTCTGCAGTGAATACAATGGGCGTTGTTCTAAAATTCAGTATGATATCACCAATATCCTTCTTAAGTTTTGGTCCAGTAAGCAGTAACTCATTTAATGAAGTACCGTTAGACATGGTAGTTGAGGCGTCGAAGACAACCCAAACCTTGTTAGTTGAGGTAGTGTCTTTATGTACAGCGTGATGGGGTATCACATAGGCTACTTTAGAATTCACTTCTCGACTGGACTGCAGTATGCATTTCTGATCATAAACATCTCGAACACTCGACACACGTGACATGTGGCCCAAATCTTCATGCTCTTTCAGATACATCCTGTATTCATCTGCCAGCTTTGGTAGCTTCTTCAACTTATTTTCAAGATGCTTAAACCTTGACCATGCAACTTGAACTGAATCACCAACATTCTGCACCTCTTGCTTAAAGGGCAGCCGAAGCATGTATCTTCCATCTGTATTACGTATTTGAGTTGACTGGAAGTGATCTTCACATTTGTTGTCCTCAGCAGAGATCACATGGGTTGGTGCTACTTCATCAGTTTCCCAAAACTTCTGTAGCTGTGTATCCAGAGGAACATTCCTAATCAAAAATGATACTGATGGGTTATTTACAAGTGATTCACATTGTGTTTTGCCGGTTACAACCCAGCCAAACAAGGAATGAAGAGCATTCGGCTCACCTGATATTTTCGGACCCGTCATGTCACTTACAATGTCTGCCGATAAAAGAGCATGTCAATGGGTCCAGGTCTATCAAATGTTGGATCTGCTATCTTTAAGTCTTTATGGTGTCTCACTGAGCTTGAGGGAATTCTTGAGCATGGCATGGGGTGAGTGATATCCCGTAACACAACAGCCTTAGTTTCAAATTGAGTACCTTGTATACCGACAGACGTAATGACACAGTGTACAGTTCCTCTGGCTCCTGATACAGGGGTTTGGCCGACACCAGCAATGGGTACACCCTCACGACAACGTTTTAAACCTAAGCGTTGCACACAGTTTTCAGTGAAATGATGTCTGTGACGCACCATCTAACAATGCTCGTACAACCTGGAACTGCCCCATGCTATCTCTTACTTGAAGCAACGCAGTAGCTAACAAGATGGTAGTTTGTTGATGATGTTGATG
This sequence comes from Medauroidea extradentata, assembly GCA_003012365.1. Lineage (NCBI taxonomy): Eukaryota > Metazoa > Arthropoda > Insecta > Phasmatodea > Phasmatidae > Medauroidea > Medauroidea extradentata. Next base: position 8,143 of record PNEQ01000462.1, read on the forward strand.
ATTGTCATTTGACAAATGTAATGAATTCAACTCATTAGCAGAGCAGCCCTGTGATGTCTCTTTATTTGATGAAGGCTCAGTGTCTTGTGGTTTATCTGGAGGATTCTCACGGTTAAAGTGCAAGAGTGAATGATGTTTCTTATGAAATTGTAGGCATGAAAATTTTGACATGCATTTCACAGCACTGTGGTAAGGTTTTAAACAATTAAAGCACAGGGACTGACTCTTGACAAAGTCAATTCTATCTTCAACACATTTTAACAAAAATTGTTCACACTTGTGCAACAAATGATTCTCCTTGCATAATACACAACATATAGCTTGTTCTAAAGCTACAAGTGTAGTATTACTACGGCTACTTGCATGTCTAGAATTAGACTTCACACTTGTAGTCAAAGGTTTACTGTAGTTTCTACTTACAGTACTTGTAGACACACCCTGATTGCTAACCAACTGGACATTCTCACGAGCTACAGCACGGCGCTCCAGGAATGTTAACAGAGTTTCACAAGTTGGCAGGTCCTCTTCAACTGTTATTTCAAAATCTTGGCGTAGCGAAGGGTCTAGTTTTTCCAACAGTATATTCAGTAAGAGGAAACTCCATTCAGCAACCGGGAAATTGTCAGCGTTCAGGGCATTTACATTTTCCCTGACAACGCTAACAAAATGTGACAGTGAATCTGTTGACTTTGATGTCACTGGCAGCAGGTGTAATATTTTTTGCACATGAATAGTTGTGGTAACGCGTCTATTCCTGTATATTTTCTCGAGTAGGGTCCAAACTACATCATAATTTTCATTGGTAATTGGAAGATTACTTACCAATTCTTTGGGCTCATCAACCAAGCAACCTAACAGGTAGTGCAACTTTTGTACGTTGCTTAATGAAGTATCTTGATGCACTATGGACCTAAAAAGTTCAGAAAATGACAACCACTCGGCTCTACTGCCTGAGAACAGTGGCGGCAACATTGTGCGTGGAATAGCTGTACGAGACGCCAAATCAGTAAGTTGCACTGTATACCTATTATGTACAATACGAATATGCCGGAAATGTTTTTCACACGCTGCAAAAGCATTTTCCAGTTCTTGAACAGACCTTTTCTCAGCCTTTGGCGGGACTGCGCACAAAGCAAAATAATTTGTGCAAAACTCATCTAGCCTTTCAGACACTTCCTGAAATGCAAAAATGAACTCTTCTAATTTTTCTGAATCATTTGTGGCTTCGTCCAAAAGTGATCTTACTTCATTTACCTTTTCTGACACATAATCAAATATTATGAGCTGAAGGTCGTTCGTGGCTGCCATTGTACAGACGACAGATTTAACCAAATTATTGTTAAGAATACACGTTTCCAAATGAAGTAAATAACAAAATGCCGGCTCTTGATTCTTAGATCCGGCCCGGAGGACCAAAATGTTTTCACACTCACAATAAATAATTACTCATTACTGAAATAACAACTTGAAAAGAGAACATTTACCATTTCACTCAAATAAACAAGATATGACCGCCCACCATCTTTTATTGACTTCTTTTTTCTCTTTTGTTTATCCAATGATTCATAGAGAAAACAGCTACCACTTACATGTAGTAAAGGTTTAACTATAATTATACAATAAACATAGACATATTGAACAAACCTGCTTCGGAGCACACCCAAATTATCAATGCTTGCCACTTTTTAAAGGGTACGTGTGCTTAACAGGCTTGTAGAACAAAGTGAGTATTTGGCTTTAAATTTTACTGGGAAATATACTCTCCCCAAAGTTTCTTATCAAATATAGTTTTTGATGGCTGCTCTTGTTTTATCATTGTGAACATTTGAAAATAACGTAACTTACTAAATTAAACATGTTAAAACCACTGCTCTCTATCAGAAATAGAATTAATTAGTAAAGCAAGCAAGCTAAAAATGTATACTACAGTAGACAAACTGATCACTACATTTATTATGCCAAAAAGTATGTGACATCCACTTAGCTTCATTTTTTGTGCCAGCGAGCTGTGTTTTTAATATCGAGTAACCTGCAAGCTGCACAGTGGCGCACTCTGATGGAACAGCAAAGCACTATCTCCATCTTAGTTCTCATACTGTCCACCACCATGCTGTTACGACTGGCTAATGCATACCTAGATCCCTGATGTTCGTCTGCTGCTGCCAAGTCATGAAGAAGAATCTAGGCGTGCATGTTACACAATTCTGTGCCAAAATAAAGTACTTACTGTTCACTGTTAACGTTTTTAGAAATGAGGAAAAAAGAGGAGAGAGTAGGTATAGGCATGTTGGGTATCAATTTGTTTAGAAAAATTCTGCCTGCTAAATAAATTCATTATTCCATTTTTAAAATTTTTTTTTGCCAGTGAGAGTTAAACAAGAACTAAAAAACACGCACTTTAACGAAGACTTTTATTCTTAAAAAGTTGGAATCAGGTGCGTCTGCAACGATGAAAAATTTCTCAGAAGCAACGGCTTGTAGTAGCGAAGCTCAACTGTAGTTTGGTTTTGAGGCAGTAAATTTAGCAGCACTTGTCAGCAACGAACCAGACATTTAATGTAATGGAAGTTGTTTGTCCAGAATTTTGATCATGCTTTTTGATTGAACTTGAATCCTACAATTGTTTAATCAGTATAAGTTTAGTAGAATGCATACAGGGATACAGTGGCTTGCGATTGAACTAAAATATACAGTATGTCTAACTTAATATTGACTAATAATATTTTATAAGGAAGTAGCAGGACCCGGCAGGCATTGTCCTGCCAGGCATTGTCCTGCCAATGCTAGGTAAGACACTATGAATCTAGGTACAGTATATGACTACATTTAATGTAATGGAAATCTCAAAAACATTTTCCATGTTCAAATATCTAGGTACAGTAGGAACCCTTCTTTACTTTCCCATATTTTTTCCTTATTTTACATATTTTTTCTCTGTTCTCGCTGCAAATGTCACATAGCATATATTTCCCTCTTTTTACATAATTTTTAGCAGGTCCCTTGAGTGGTGTAAAAAAGGGGTTTTACTGTATACCAGTTTTCATGGTGATTGGTTGAATGGAATAGAAGTTAATGCACTGCAGCGCCAGCTAATGACAAAATAGCAAGTTAGAGAAAAATGGATAGCGTAAAAGCCTTCTCAAGGAAAAAAATATGAATATACGTGCCAAGTTTCATGGTGTTCGGTCAAACTGTGTTGATTTTGATTGATCTTGTACGTATGTACGTACACACGCACGTATATACATATATACGTACTTACATATATTTATATATATTGTTACATTTTTGACTAAAATTTCCATGTGTGCAAATCTCCTAGCTCTTTGGGATTCAGGTCTTATAATTAGAAATAGAAGAGTTTAACTAAACTTTCGATTTACTAGCTCACAAAGCTTACAAAAGTACACAAACATCAATCGAATATGACTTTCACAGCTTCCTTGCTATGCACACAATTGCTACTGTGGCACAGAAACGTTAATTGGCTTTGACAAGTAAAGAACAACTGTGTTTACCATTAATTAATTAAAGACTACATATCACAGTAAAAATTCAGTCATAATTATATCCAATTACCAGTCTTTCAAATAGTGACAATGTACAACTTTAACAGTCCGAAGTGGTGGTGGCTCACCATGTGCTGCACAGCACCCTGAGTGTACCACTGTCTTCGCTCTTGAGGTCTTATGTTCAGCTCCCGTCTTGCACCTCCTTTTTGTCCGTCGATCCATAGCTCTCGTTTCGCCCAATACTGCTTTGAAGGCAAGCTTGAGGCGTCACAGTAGACTCTGATGTTACCAAGATGTCTTCACCAGTCTCTTTCCACAAGCTTAGGCACCTCATAGTAGGACCAATAGCAAACTCTCCTAAGATGCCAGTGACTTCTCTTGCCGATACGACACCTCCGGTGTTATTCTCCACAGCTCACCATCTTTCTGTAGCACGCTAACACCTTTACTGCTTCCGTTGATAACAACACCCCAAGTGTTGTTTGCCCCTTCTGCAGCCCGCTGATGTTACTCTGAGACACGTCTCTTCGCCAGAGGTAGCTGCTCTAAGCAGCAAAACGTTGCGATACGCGCTTCCGCGACTATGCATCGTCCTATATTTTTGTGTGTATCTGTCAAGTACCAATACTTAAGTACATGTGCTTCTGACTTTAAATGAACAAAGTACGACAAACAATATTAAGGTAAAATATGTGGCATTTAGAAAATTGACTAGAATCATTATTCAGGGTGTCCAGCGATCGGGAAATTGCGGGAAGTACGGGAATTGTACGTGAATTTTTGGGCTCGGGAATGTGCGGGAAATGTACTTGAAATTTGTCTTTTCTGCGGGAATTTCTCAGCCACCGATCGTTTCGTTGTCAGTCATCAAGAAATTTGAAGGTACTTCGACAGCTGCGATTTTAGTTATTTCAATAGACAAGTGATTTTCGCGACGCGTAAAGACGCGAATGTTTAAAATCGCCAAGTCACAATTTTAACGGTTTCCGTAGTAAATAACGCCTACGATTTGAGAATCGATTGCAAGTGACTCAGCAGAACCAATTTTCGGCAGGGAAAGGGAGATTCGAGTATATCGAAGTAGATGTGAAAATGGCGGGCGAATGTTTACGAGGTTTAGTGAATGAGTTTATTTATCCTTTTTTCACATTGTACTTGGTAATTTTTTATGTTGTTTAATATTGTGACAGCAAGGAATAAGTACAAATATTGTTGCGACTCCGATGAAGTTGTGATGTAGATAAATTTTGCTAACAGACGTAAATTAATTTAGCTAACAGTTGTAATGTGCTAGGACAGTGAAAAACCCTGGAGGATAATATTACCTTTAACTGTTACATTTTATTGCATTGTACATTTTTTCCAAGAAACGTGTCTGATTTACGACTGTATAAACCATAATAAATATAATATTGTGCTGATCCCTCATGTTTTATAAATTATTCCCATAATTCTATTAATAAATTTTTCGATGTTGTTCACATGGAGTGAAACTTCAGATGCAGCAAAAGAGGACTTTCAACAATTCAATCAATTTACAAATCTGTATAAAGGAAAGTATTTTAATTAAATACTAGGCAAATAATATTTTTACACCTTTGCCACATCTATAAGTAACATAAAAATTGAATGTTTATCGATAGTCTGCATGGGTAGCACCAGTTAACATCGTATCATGTTTAAAGCACTGTACTGGAGTTTCTCAGGAAATGTGGGAAATGTACGGGAAATGTACTGGAATTTGAAATACCACTTTTGCTGGATACCCTGTTATTTCAATTTAAGTCTTCAGGTGGGAAAAAAAGTTTAATTGTGACAAAGAATATTCCATTAGTGTTATGTCACAGTTGTAAATAAAGTTAGATTTTGGAAAATTTGGGTTGAAAATCATAAAATATGATTAGTTGGACTCTTAACATTTTTGTTAAATTTTTTTTAGGAATTAGGATATGTGGTACAATTTGCATATTGTGATGCGTCTTATTACAGCTGTATCAACTGATGTTGAGGTTATGTAGATTCGAGAGCTCCGGATAGCTGATTGGTTGTTATGTGGAGGCGTAACCTTTCACTCTGATTTCATTAAGCAAAACTCATGTAATTTGGCAACTGTTGGTTTATTTTAATAAGTACATATCAAATTTCCATTTTTTTGAAATATGAGTTTTTATACATGGTGGGTAGGTAACAACCGCAAACAAAACAAAAAAAAAAAAAAATTCTAAGAGAGTTTATGAGATATCCGGTGAGCTATCATGTCCAATTTTGACTTTGAGATAAAAAAAACTTGCCTGAAAATTAAAGTCCCCCTGGCCATGGGACCACAGCCATGACAAAAATGCTACATCTCCCACCACCTTAGAAAGATAAAATAACAAACACTTTAGTGGGACTAAAATCCCCAACGGCCTCTCCACTGCTCCCAGGGCCAAGCCCGCTGCGCCTTCATGACCTGTATGCATCTTCTTCTCCCTGCCGTTTCTACACAACTGTTAAATCCTGGATAGTCAGGGTAGCTAAGGTACTCCTCGATGGAGTCGTACAACAAGATCCAAATCTACTAGCAACAGCAAATTTGCAAGTAAACTTATAACAAATGGTTTCAAAAATTATATCTATAGTTTTTACTTTAAAATAATAAGGGATACAAACACAAATACATTAATTGGGAACAATATATGCATCTCAGTGGAACTACTTTCGCTGTCCAATACCCTAAGCAACCCCGTGAAACGGCTGAGTTGCGTGCATCAATAACCTACTTCATGAAGTAATTCCAAGAAGCAAGTGATCATTCACAACATCGGCGCCAGAAATCCTACAGCTTGGAGAAGCTTGCAATACAAGAAGTTACTCACTTCACCAGGAAAATGTAATAAATTACTAAAAATTGCCTAAACTCAAAAAATAAGAAAAATACAAGGAAAAGTTACATCAACAAATATAATTGAAATTCTTCTGCTGTCAATTTGAAACCAAACAAGCCAGGAAAATGAACAAAAAAATTCTACTTAAAATTCCTGACTGTATTTTATATTTTAATTTTTGAAAATATTATTTTAGTTACTCATGTTCACAATTATAAGTTATTGAATCCTGTTGTATGTATGCATCATCCCGAACACCTTATGAACCAATGCTAAGTAAGGCACATTCATTGCCTGTAAGTAAATATTTAAATTAAAATACAAAAATAAATATTTTACACAAATTTAAATAAGGTAGGGGGAAGTGCCTACACACTTTACAACCCACTTCCCCCCCAATTAATATGAACTTTTTTTGTCACACATAAAGGATTGAATATTAATTTTTACATAAATATTACAAAGACATCTCACCATGGAACAGAATTATATAAGTACAGTTAACACCTTACACTAGTACAGTAAACATCAAAAGTCACACCAGCTCAACATTTACCAACACTAGACTCAATACCGACAGTAAATTTGAATTTCATAATAATTTTTCTGTGATGCACATCAAACCAACATACACACAGAACATTTAGCAAAGCTTCATTCAAACTCAATGGGTTGCTATACTCTATTCATTCGAAGATTGCAGCTTGTGTCACGCCGCCTGTTCGTGCGCTTGAACGGCATTGGCTGTGCAACAAACCGTTGCACCACCTCAGCGTGTTTTGCGAGCTATCGACTGGCGACAAGTAGAGAAACAGAATCGCGCCTCGCTGTGGAGGAAATGGAATCACGATGGACGTTGGCGTCATCTCGTAAGTCGTAGTTAATCCATTCCATGTACATTTAGTATTTCATGCGCACAGTGTGATATTATATTACAGACAATTAAAAAAACGCAACTGAATGATTAAATCACCTTGTCGCTGGCTCAGTGCAGCTTAAGGTTCACTTGCCTCACTTTACCTCCCTTTCACTGCCTTTACTACTTGCCGAACTTGGGGTAAGTAATAACTGCCACAGGTGATAATGCTGGCTAGTGAGGTAGAGCTGAATTCCCTTTGGGCGGAGGGAGCTGTGCATCTGAAAGAGTGGTTTCTCAGACGGAGGACCACTGATCTCCCTCCTGCTGCAGTTTGTGCAAAGGGAGCCGACGCACTTCGGAATTTAGGGTAGGCTTCAAACCACTCACCTCTAGAAGAGCTGACGGAGCAGCAGCTGCTTTGCTGACCCTTTGGTGCAGCAGCGGTGTCTTCTCAGGGGATTTTATTGGGCTGATGAGTGGCAGGATGGGCTTCTGGATAGATCTTAGAATCTGGCTAAATCCTTGTTGTGCTCGAGGGTGCTTGATGGCCCTGGTTTTGCTATATGCTCCGTGGGAGTGACGCAGAGATGTGAGGGAAAGGTCGGACCCTGGTCCCTTAACTGGTGACGTTAACAAAACTAGTTGGAGTACCACCTGACTACCTTGGCGGCGCTCCTGAGCGGCCTTATGTTTGCGCCCTTCTAAAGCTATTCGCTCCTCTGGGGATATATGCAGCTCGAGGAGGTTGTCCCACATGCTACAATGATAGGCGTAGGTTGTTTTCACTTGGTATATTGTATCCACCACAAAACTGTTACCGTTCATACTTTACACACAAGTCACTGATTCAGCGATTAATTTACAATACTAACGAGTCACTGTTTCAATACAAGATGATAAATATCCACTATTAACGAGTCATTGGATAACTATACAAAAACCTCTGCTGTACTGAATTTACACACGATACACGCTGGATTGCACTCTAACAACACTGATCTAACAACACTAGTTAGTTCAAGGAGCCTCGCTTTTCTCCATTTCCGGCTTCCACTTCCGGTAGCAGTGCCCCACACTGCTACCGTGACTACTTTAATCGGGTGCGTTCAGAAATCTGTGCACGATTTCTAGGGGGCTCCTCGGTTCTCCCTTGCGGTAGCCGAGACTAAAGGTACAGGTAGGGGGGGTGTGCTTCGATGGCTAGAACAGACCAAAACCCTGAGGATAGGCTGGCGGGCTTCGGTGGCTAGAACAGACCACAACCCTTAAGGTAGAGTAGGGGGGGTTGCTAGGCTGTGCTCGGAAGACCTGAGCCCTAGACTGTTGTCGTTACTGTCAAGAGCTCGCCTGTCCAGCAGGCACAGTACCATTAACGAGCGCCGGGATGGCCGGAGAGGAGCGGGGGGGGAAAATATTAAAGAAATAAAATTAAAATACAAACATATTCACATACACATATTTAACACTAAAAAGACAGTGGCAGTTACTTTGTTTACAAGTCCTGGGCCGTGATTATTACCAGTGTCCATGCGGCATGTTATCTCTGCTGCGCACGTATTTATTATCAGAGCAGATAAGACACACAACATATATGACATAGATAGACCCTTATCGGCAACACATGCTTTTATGCTGATATTAGCCCTGATGGGGCGGGAAAAGATAGCAAGGTTAGGCCTACCCGTACTACTGGGAGGCGAGCTTAAAAAATATATAAATACGCGACTGCGATGCTTCAACCTATCCTGATCTGAAACACAGCAATTTAGCGTAGGACCTATTTACTGACGCAACGACACTGTTAACTAACCAGATAACCAATGAATGAGAGCTCACCTTTGACAGTGTTTATTTCTGCTGCAATCTTGGACTGGATACAGTATACCTTACATTTTAAAATACCATCAGAGAAAAGAAACTAACCTTTACAATAATACATTTACAGTAGCTGTATGTAAAATAGCCTGAGTATGAATTCACGTACCAAACGACTGATTATAAATCATTCACTGTAGCGCAAAACAACAAATAATTAATTAATGAAACTTTAACACACTTGGCTTTTTCTTGTACAGCATCTGAGTATTGTTTATATATATCCATTAGTTCCACAACTCAAATCATTTTACAAATCTCTCGAAACATAATATTCCATCCTCCAATACATTACAAAGAATGCACTTGTTTCAGATAATAGGTTAAAATTGCTTTCAGGTAGACTGCTCAACAACACACAACTTGAACATAATGACCTTTGGAACCGCCGCGAGGCAAACACCACAAGTACAACAAGGGTAAAGACGTTTGGAACAACAAGGAGGTTCCCGAATCCACAGAAAAAAAATTATATTACATAGTAAATTTGAAATCCATCAATACACATTCTTCACACATGCCTATTACCTCAATCGCAGTACCCTTCTCGTTGAGCTATAGCCGTAGACAGCCACTCGAAGGTAAACACGATAAACGTACAACTCTCTTTTTCAAGTGCATAAAAATCATAAAACATTTACCATGAACTTTGGTTTACAATAATTCTCATACACTCAATTCTATAATTCAGGCGTTTAGTGTTTTCAAATTAAATTTACTAGTATATTTATTACTGTATGCACTAAATATCTCATTACTGTATTATAATAAAGACTGCTCTGTTTCTGAACCTTTTACTCAACTTTTCTCAATTAGTTAATTCAATACTTAAAGTGACTCAAATTTAACCACTATCATGCTCAGTGCTTGTCTAAAAAACAAACCAAAAGGAGAAAAATATATATAATATAGACTCCAAAATTTTAAACTCTTAAATAATCTTACTGTAACACTGCATTGTTTACCAACAGAAAATCACAACAAAGGTGACAGACACAAATGTATGTTCATCATAGTACTTAAGGTACCTAATTTTAATGTGTATAGACCTCGTGTTATAAAACAAGTTACGGTACATAAATTAAAGGTAGCAACATTATCCTTTCACAGTACGTAGACTACTAGTTTATCACTCTGGTGGTATCCTCATAGTTGTAGAAGGAATGAAAATTTGAATATCCCTAATATTGTTTACATATATTCATTAGTACATTGTTTTAGTCACAATTTTATAATTTTTTACAGGCCCTTGCCTGACACAATGAATACTTATTTTACTTTGAAATACATCACACTAGCATCCCCTATTTTTAGGGTTATGGCACCACTGATTAAATTTACTGAACATTAGAGTATATTTACACACAATTAATTTAAAAAACACTGCAGGGTAGAATTTTATAACGTACCTTAGATTATCATTAACTTATATATGGCTTTAACAGATACTGGTTGTAAACAACCCTGATCCCTCCATCAGCTGTTAGGTGTCCCAGTTCCCAAGAAATAATACCTGCACTTTTGATTATTACAAAGGCTCCCTCATATAACGGAAACTGCTTTTTTTGTGTCTTTGGACAGGTAGTCACTCCTCTCACATAGTCTCAACATTTTGTTACTCACTATAAATGTACTGAAGCTGCTACCTTGTTGTTCCCTTCGGATTGCTGCACATTTAAGTTTTAACTTAACCTCCTTAATTCTGTCCCACACTGATACCTGCATTACCTCTGGAAATCTAAATTGATGAGCAATATTATCCCTTTGTACCTTTCCAGTTAATAATTCCCTTGGTGAGAATCCTATACTACCATGTATGTGATGATTTAGAAATTTATTTATGGGTGGTATTGCCTCTAACTATTTACTATTCTGTGTATGACGATAGGTTCTTAACAACCTACCTAATTCTTTCATTACCCTCTCTCGTGGGTGACCTTGTAGATGCCTGACCGAAGAGAAAACCACCTCAGTGCCGACCCATGCCATCTCCCATCTCCGCACATCAGCTGTAAATTGTGTCCCATGGTCACTGGGGAGTTCCGTTTTTAGGAAAATAATAATTTAATAACTTGTTAACACTTGCTGCAGCTGTGGGCCTTTTGAGTGGATAACAACATACTACTTAGTTGAAAACATTAAGCAATAACAAAATATATTGCACCCCTCCTTTGGATTTAGGCAGAGGCCCATATAAGTCCACTGCTAACATGTCATCTGGCCCAGTTGGTATATTGGCCTCCCATAGTCCTTCCCAGCTTCTGTTAAGGAACTTCGCCTTTTGACATAGGTCACTAGTACTTAGCACTTTCCTTGCACTTCGCTCCATCCCTGACCAATAATAGCTGTTGTGAAGCGACCAATATACTTTCTTAGCCCCAAAATGCCCTGTCGAGGTGAGTATGTGCCAAATCAGTTGTTTTATCCAATATTTAGGTACACAAATTTTTCGTTTTCCAACACCTAATTTCTCCTTGCAATACAAAATACCTTCACTTAAACATTTCCATGACAGCAACTTTTGCACCTGTGGGTCAGCCAAATCCTTATTCTCATCTTCCAAGACCTCAGTTACCTGCTTCCACACCTTATCTTCTCTTTGCCTTCCCCCTATGCCTATTAATTTTCGTATCGGCTCCCTGTCTTCCTCAATTTGGATCTTGGCAATCACTGGTCCTGCCCTAGGTCTCCCTTCCATTATCAAATCATCACTATCCATTACCATTCTATTAAGTAAATCTGCGTCCCTGTTTTCCTTACCTGTTACGTACACAATTTCAAGGTTAAATTCTTGTAATGCTATACACCGTTTGGTAAGCCTACTTCCTAATAGTTTACATTTTTGTAAGAAAGTTAAAGAATGATGATTTGATAATACTACAATTTTGCTACCCAAAACTAGACTTCTCAGTTTATTTAAACTCAGTACTGCAGGCAGAAATTTCCGTTCTGTTACAGTATATGCTCTCTCTCTGCTGGGTTCAAAGTTCTACTCAACATAGTAGTTGTTAATTGTTCTTCACCTTTATCATTCTCCTGAAGTAATTTAGCTACTAAACCATAACCTGATGTGTCTGTACTTTAATAAAATTATCTACTAAAATCTGGGTGACTTACTACACACTCCTCTGTAAACAACCTTTTGGCCCTCTTAAAGCTATTACTAGGCCTACATTCATCTGTCCACCACCAGACAGTCGTTTTTTAAATTAATTCAACAAAGGTGACATTACATCTGAAAATCTCTGCAAATTGATGGTAAATATTATGTAGGCCCAAAATCCCTTTCAATTCTTTTACATTTCTAGGTATTGGGAAATTTCTTATCAAACTGACCTTTTCGGGGTCTTGCCTAATCCCTTCTGCACTTAATCTAAACCTAAAAATTCTACCTCTCTCCTTAAAAACATTGATTTTGACAATTTGAAAGTGATGTTGACCTCCCTTAACCTGTCTGACAGTTGGCTCAGAATTTATAAATGTTCGTTGAAAAATCTCAGTGGCAATTAACAATTCAACAACATTAAATATTTACCTTGGCCTCAAGTTCTGGCCCTAGTGATGCATCTACAACCCTACAAAATTCCTCCACGCTATTTGGTAAACCAAAAGATAGAACTTTGAATTGATATGACCTTCCTTGATGTAGAAACTCAGTGTATTTTCTGTCCTAGTGTAGCAGCACTTTTACGAAGTCAGTTGTGCTGATATACTTAGCGCAAAATAATTAATTAAATAATGTCTCTGGTTCTACTCGACTCAGTCTGTCTGGTACTACTGTATTCTATCCTTTAAACCTCTTGTGTCTAGACATAACCTAACACTCCTATCCTTTTTCCTAGCACTCTCTAGTGGATTGACAAATAGACTGTTACATTTTTCTATAATACATTTTCTTTCCATGTCGCATATCTGCCTTTCTTTCTAGAGGAGTAGCAGAAGGGTAATGTATAGTAACTCAGGGTTTCTGACAACTGGCTTTACCAAACCAAATGCGCCCCTAAGTAAAGTGCTACACCCAAAGAAAAATATATCTCAAAGTGTTGAGGTTAGTGATTATATAGTTGTGTTGGGTGGGTCAAATGATGTGGCTAGAAATTCAGGCAAGAATGCTCTATTATACCTGGAAGAGAGTTTGGTAAGTATTGAGCATAAAAAAGTTGTTGGTTTTTAATTGATATTTAAATTGTAACACTGAAATTGTATTCCCACTATATTGGAATCTTTGTTGTTATCTTTTAATTATGTAATTTCATAGGGGTTTTTCAACCCCATGTATCATGTACTGTACTTTGTAGTGTTTTAATCCTGACAAATTTTATCTTTTATGTAATTGTATTTTGTATAGGACGACTTTTATATCTGCTGACCTTTAGACTTACTTGGGATCAGCGGAGGACTTGTATAAATAAAAAAATAATAAATAACTTGATCCCTGCATGCCCATGGGATGGGGTAGATTTTCCCTTTGAATGATATTTGATCAATAATTGATATCCTAGCAACATACTCAGTGGTTAGGCCTGGTTCGCTTGAAAATACATCTCTATACTCTGTTAACAACTCCCCAACCTCACTCTTTCCTCTACACTTCCTATCTCACGTTCATGCAGCATTCTGTTCAGTTCTTGTTCCCATGTGTTAGTTTCAGTGTGATTAATTTCCAACAAATCTTCACTCACTGCCTTACCTAATATCATTCTTTCATGCCAAGTTTCCCATTCATCTATCATTTGTAGTCTCAAAACACCTGCCTGCTGATCACACATTGTTCCTTTACTCAACATTTTATAAATGTTTTCTATGATCCGAATATTGCCCTTGACAAAATCAACAATTACATGGTGGCTATGCATGAAATTGATTCCAATGATAACTTCTTTAGTTAGCTGTGGTATCACCAAGCAATTTCTTACATTTCTGCTCGCCCCACTTGAAAACTCAAAAATATGTTTTTTCATCCTCATACTTGCTCCAAAATACTGTCAACTGTGGTACAGGCAATGAAAGTTGGTTATACTATTCCTCTCGTAGATATACTGTATAAGAACTGTTCCCAGATTCCTGACATTTCTGACCCTGAATCAGACAACACCGCTACGTTCTGAACCTCTATTCTACATAGTTATTCAGGTACCACCACCTTGCTCACATCCTGCTGTCCCTCTTCCAATAAAAATTCCTTTTCATCAGTGAATATAGCAGCAGCCATGTGAACTGGCCTTTCTTCAACTACCCGCTCCCTGTCATTGATCACCTGATTATTGCCCCTGCCATCAGTTCTGCCCTGACCATCATCCCTTGCTCTACGCACTTCCCCATCAGCTGTTCTGCTACCAAACCTATTACTTATCCTCTCTTATTGTCCCCTTCTGTACCCCACATTTCCTTGCTGTCTGTAGTTGTTTCCGATGTTACGATCACTGAACTATCTTCCCAGTTGCTATTTAATCCACTTATACTTCTTTCTCCCTGCATGTTATTTCCTTCCTATCTGTTGTTGTATCCATTAACATTTCCTTGGTTGTTATTCTGCCATCCATCTTGTTGCATCCTTCTCCTATAGTTAAATCTATCCACTCCTCTGTGTTGTTCAAATCTGTTTATATTCCCTCTATCTAGGTTCGGTTGGTCTGATTCCCCTGATTAATTTTGAGGTTATATATTCTGTCTAATTCTGTGAATATTTTTCTTAACTGTTCTATGGTAGCAACCTGCTTCCCTACCAGCCCTTCCTGTACATTTATTGGAGTTTGCAAGTTTACTAGGGTGATAACATCCTCTTCACTAAGGGAAACATCATAATATTTTGATCTCTACACCACTGCATTCAGGTGACTTTCTAAGTTACCACTTACACATTTCCCTTGTTACAACTCTGCCCTGTCAATTCCCTGAATTTTATTCTTACAGTATTCCCCTGTAAATTCCCTCTCAAAATCCCTGTCCTCTACTGGTTTGAGCCAATTTGCACTAGTGACTACGGCTGATCTTTTAGCCACATTTAACTTTTCTTCCTCATTACAGCTTTAAGTTAAAAAGAAATCATTCAGTTTGTTTAGGTGTGTCTTTGGATGGATACCAGACTCGCCTGGTGAAAATTTGTGGATATCTCTTTCCTGATACGACTGACTGAACTATATGTCTGTGCACCCCCCCTTCCCCCTCACTCAACATAATCACATTACCCTCATAATCCAGTTCCCCGATTTCATTGATCTTTTTCCCTTGTTCTATTCAGTCTCACCCTTGTTTAATGTAGGTACTATATTTTCCAAAATTTCCTATTCCATCTCACCCAGCTGCCTATTTCTTTCCACATCTTCCTCCTGAAAACTTTTTCTTATTGCTTCACATACACAATTTATGTTCACAGGCTCACCCTGATTATTTTTAATTAACTCCCCTAACATTGTTGCCTGTTTTTCTAAATTCTTTGAATGTTGTTCTGTATTTCGTATCGTCTGTATCTTTTCAACCTTGCTAGTGATGCCGACTTGGCACAGCACCAATACCTCTAAACTCCCTTCAACCTCGTGTTACTGCTGAGCAATTTGAATTCTGACTGTTTTGTTTTAATTTTATTAAATACAATACAATATTTACCTCCTCCCTGTATTCCCCTAACCCCAGTTTTAGTTCTTTAATTTATCCTACCAGTGCCCTATTCTGAACCTCTTTAATTACAACTGCTAGTCACCTTTCTTCCCCAACATCTGATGAATTCATCATCACTGAACCTGTTTCACTGCCTGTCTCAGAGATAAAATCATTCATATTACTCCTTTCATTACATGGAATTTCCACCTCATTGCTGCAACTTGCAACTTCAAATTCTTTTATCTGACTCTAATCCCTTTAATGCCATAACTTTAGATCTAGTTAATGTTTGTACCGTAACCCAGCAGAAAGACTGATGTCTAGACTTAACCTCAACTCATATAACATAACACTAAAAAAAAAAAGAGTAACTTTTTTTCAGTAGATGTCACTAAAGGATATAATTAAAAAGAAACACAAAAAAAAATCACTTCTGTTGGCCAATTTACCATGAACTTGACTTGCGACACCATCTTAGACACTGACCTGTTTTGAAGTTGTTCTTGGCTTACCGTCCATCTAGTCGTGATGTTCCTTTAAACTGCCCCAGCCCTGGCACTGCTGTTACTCTCAAGGGTGTTCTCAGCATTTTCCACCGCAACATCGGCACTCCCGAAGTTATGGCATTACCGCTGGTTTCTACTCTACTTCTCTCGGTGAAGTTCTTGGGTCCTAGGGTCCCATGAGGTACTTGGGTTCCCTCTGGTCTATGTTCTGGTGCCAAAATATGTGACACATCTTGCTACAGCCGCATCAACTGATGTTGAGGTTATGAAGATTCGAGAGCTCCGGATAGTAGATTGGTTATTATGTAGAGGTGTAAACTATCACTCTGGTTTCATTAAGTAAAACTCACTTAATTTGGCAACTCTTGGTTTATTTAATAAGTATATAATTTCCACTTGTTTTAAATATCAGTTTTGAATACATGGTGGGTTGGTACTAACTGCAAACAAAACAAACAAAAAAAAAATTCAAACAAAGTTTATGAGATGACCCTGAGACATGTCTAATTTTGACTTTGAGATTGAAAAAAAATTGCCTGAAAATTTAAAGTTACTCTGGTCATGGGACCACAGTCACGGCACAAATTCCAGATCTCCCGTCACCTAGAAAGAAAAGATATCAAAGAATTTAGTAGGACTAAAATCCCGAACTACCTCTCCACCGCTCCCAGGGCCAGCCCCGCTGCGCCCTTGCAACCTGCATGCTACTTATTCTCCCTGCCATCCCTACATGACTGTTAGATCCTGGACGGTCATGGTAGCTAAGGTACTCCTTGGCGGGTGATACAACAAGATCCAAATCTACCAGCAACAGCAAATTTACAAGTAAACGTATAACAAATGGTTTTAGAAATTATATCTATAGTTTTTATTTGAAATTAGTAAGGGATAAAAGCACAAATACGTTAGTTGGGGACAAAATATGCACCTCAGCGGAACTACTTTCGGGGTCCAATTCCCTAAGCAAACCCTGTGAAACAGCTGACCAATGTGCGTCAATAACCTACATCGTGAAAAAATCCATGAAGCAGATGATTTTATCACAACGTCAGCGCCAGAAATCCTACAGCCTGGAGAAGCTTGCAACAGAAAACTTCACCAGGAAAATTTTATAAACTACTAAAAACTGCAAAACTCAAAAATTAGAAAAATACAAGAAAAAATATATTAACAAAAATAATTAAAATTCTTCTGTGGTCGATTTGAAACCAAACAAGTCAGGAAAATAAAGAAGAAAAAACTCTACTCTAAAATTCCTGACTATTTTATATTTAAATTTTGAAAACTGAGTTTAAGTTACTCATGTACCCAATTACAAGTTATTGAATCCTGTTTTATCATCCCGAACATCTTACGAACCAATGCTGAGTATGGCACATTGCCTGCAAGTAAAGATTTAAATCAAAATAAAAAAAAAAATAGTTTACACAAATTTAAATAAGGTAGGGGGAAGTGCCTACACACTTCACAATATACATTCTACATAATAAAAATTTTTATAACTATGTACTTAAAAATTTTTTAAAGAACTTTTGCAGAGTTAAAAAAAAGATTATCTTGTGTAATACTTCTGTATAACATCTATTTTTACGTCTCATTTGTTTTCTCGTGGGGAACCATACATGATTTTTGAACATTTTTTTTGTAAGGCCATGGTATTGTTTGTTTGTTCATCATTAGTTTACGTGACTGGGATTCACAACTTGTTTCCCTTATCAGCTGCTCCAAGCTGTGGTTGGCACAGTGGCTAGGGCACTTAACCTATTCTCAAGGTGATCTGGGTTTGAGTCCTGGCAAAGTTGTCTGATATTTTCATGTGTGGGCATCATGCCTGTGTGTTTTCTTGGGGATTTCCTGCTTTCCTCACCTCTTCATTTGAGTGCTGCTCAATGCTTATCTCAACCTCTCACCAATGCTGAAAACCTTGCTGCTAAGTGCTGTCCAGAATCTCGTTACGTCACTTTTTGTTGTGTTGCATATTCAATGAGCCGAAACCCAAATAAACACACTACAGATATTTCTATACAGGACAAACAAAATAGAGTACCTATATTGAAAGTAAAAAAAAAAAAAAAGAAATCACAAACAATTTAATATCACACTGCTCTCAAACAAATCCTTCAGCAATGATATAAAAAAAATTACTGTAACCAATGTTCAATCAGTGTCAAAATTCAACATACCCCAATTAATTCAGTGCCAGATAAAGTAGTTATCAACATTATATTGCATCACCCCAGCACCTACAATAGAGTAGCATTTGTCTACAATTAACATTTGAATGTACCAAACGTGCCACGAATTTAATTTAAGTTAATCAGACAAAGTGAATAACATTTCTTTTGTAGAAACAAGTTGGAACATCATAACAATAGTTATTGGGAAGTAAGTGACACAAATTATTTATAACAGGCTCGCCAACAACAGCTTCTTTAAGATTTATCAAGTTTAAATGAATTTATTTCATTGGGAGTAACCTCTTTAACTCTGTTACCAATTTCCACTGCATGACTCAAAGCTTATACAGCATTAATTAATTTACTAAGACATTCCATCCAGCTCTGTGTGGGCACTGCAGGTGTACACGTCTGGTCTTTCACAGACAAAGAATAAAAAAAAAGTACCTTCAGCTTGAATGTAGAGGCATATGACATTGTCCCAAACCGTTTTACAATCAGCAGCATCGTGCCCTAAAACTAGGAACGAACATCCGTTTGTAGCAATTCTGCAGCTTTAGCAGAAGTCCCAGAGTACATAGTGTTCTTGACTTGTCGGATGTCACACTGGGTGTACTACACTGTCAAATAGAGCTTGCACATGAGTGCACTTACCACTAGCAGACTCAAAAAATATTACCACTAGCAGACTCAAAAAATACGATTGAAACTTCTTCAATTCGTTTACCAAGAACAGCATAGCTTGAAGTTAAACCCATGCAAGTCGACATTAACATCAGTCCAACTATGCAGCGTTATTTAAACATTCGTAGTCTGAAAACCCAGGACTGGCATTATAGCCATTTTGTCAGTCACGACCGTGCCCAACGTGCTGCAAAATTATACTCGCTTTTGTGACCCAAATGTTTAAAAAACTACCATAGCTCATCCTCACAATTAAGCGATAAGCTGGCGGACAACATGAATAAAAAAAAAATTGCTGGGGTTCCACCTGCTTAGACAAAACGTCATCCTTTCCTCGTGCACAAACTATCATTGTTTCTGTGATCTACACAAACCATTCAATAAATATTTCAGTAGTGCGCACATCGGCTCTCTTATCCGCCTCGAGCCACAATTAATACTAGACTCTCTGGCCTACCAACCAACTGACTGGCTTTGACCTCCCTACCTACTGTGCAAGTGCCGCCGCGTAGCTCCTTCCCCCGTAATGCCCTCGCTAACTCAGACTACCTGCACATACCAGCATTCACACAATACCATACATAAAAATGTAACCGTAGCGCACCGCAAAACCATATGATGTTCAACCATACGTTATGGTTGGACATCACAGTTGGCTGCTAAGGGTGCAAGTGTTGCTTGTGTTTTTCCATCTTCACCACTAAGAGTATGGCTTTTGTATTTATAAAACTTTTTTTTTTCTTGCATACAGAGTGTTGTGAAATTAAAGTTTTGCAAATGTTGATTGAGCTTTACTTTGTTTTGCAGTATTTTTTTGTGTAACATCATTACACTACTACTATTGTTGTAGTAATATTTTAGTGTAACACCACTAAAGAGGAATAGTTTAAAGACACTCTATAAACATAATTTGTAGAAATAATGCTAAATTTGGATGCTTTGTATGCAGATAATGTATCAAAGTTTAGAGGAAATGTAGCACATAAAAGATTTTGGCATGAAATAAACGTACTTGTGTGAGATTGGGTGCTTCTCTTGCAGTCAGCTGAGTGTAGAGGCACTCTGTTTGAGGAAGCGAGGTATCAGCCAAGCGAGTCCTGTATAAGTAGCGTGACCAGGGATGTGAGTGGAGATGGAGATGTGAAGTGCTGTTTATGGTACACAGGAGGACTTGCTGGGACCGAGGCGCGGTTCTCAGCCACCGCCCCACGCTGACAGCAGCCTAAACAGTAGCTGCGAGGAGAGCGAGGGAGAGGTGTCGTCAGGGCGGCCGCTCACCTCTGCCGGAGAGTGGATTGGTGTCACCACTAATAGTGAAGAGTGCAGCTATAGCTCTGAGTTTGGTGGCTCTGATGACCAGCGAGAGTGTGCAGCTAGAGAGAACTGGGAACTTAACGATCATCCTTTTGCCTGGGAGTTTGAAATGGTATTCTTTCTGACAGTTGATTTATAAGATTATGTATATCAGACAGGAAAGTGGTGAAAATTCGTCAGAGATGTACAAAAGACAGTAGTAAAACAATAAAACAAATAAACCTAAAGGTAACACTATAATGAAACAAATCAAGCTTCTAGGTGAGCAGTGAAAGGAGAAAAAAGGAATGAAAAGAACAGGAAAAAAAAAACAAACAAACACTAGAGAGCAAAACAGGATGATGTCATAGGATCAAATGTTCCTAATTTTTGCATATTATTGTTTTGCTTTTAGGTGTTTCTGTTTATTTTATTTGTTTACTTTTGCCTCAGTGAAAGTTTTAACCAGTGAATATTTACATTTGTTTTGTTCATTTGGTTCATCTAGAAGCTTAAATTGTTTTTTTATTGTCTTACCTTTTGGTTTTATTGTTTTATTACTAGTTTATTGCTTGATGTTTGTTAGGTCTTTGATAATTTTTTTCCACTGTCCTGTCTGGTATACATCACTGTTGCTTGGTTAGGCATATTTTATTTATAATATCTCATATGTTTATAACACGTAGTAGGTATGTGCATAAACTTAATTTTTAAGTCGGAAAAGTTCCGGACAGGAAAAAAAAATTTTCTCGGGGAAACTGTATGGAATCAGGAAAAATAGTCATCTCTGATACTGTGAGTGCATTCGTAAATGCTTGTCATAGTTACAAAATTAACTAGAGTTGTCGTATATAGATATAAACGCTAAGAATCAGCTTGATTTTACAAGAGACTAATCTAGAAGCATGGCTGTTTTGTAAATAAATAAAACCCAGACAATACAATTAACCTAAAATATGTGGAAAGTACTACTATAGTGACGTACCAAACTACATGTATTGCATCCGGTTTCTTTTTTCAATGGGATTGTTGAGCATCACCTAACTTTAGAAAATTATATTTATCTACCTCAAATCATTCACAAAATACTGTAAAAAAATTAAAAAATAAAATTATTTAATGAGAAATTATAATTTTTGTACTGTGAGAGTGTGTGAAGCGAGCTTGCCGCGAGCTCATGTCTGTGTGAACCAGGCTTGCACGGACTTCGACTACTGTGAAGTGTGCTTTTATCAGTCTGCCGGCTTCTCTTCCCCTTCGCATCTATTTCTCATAGCCTTTTCCCCCTTTTTTAACATAATCTTTTTCAATAGTTACGTTTTCCATTGTGTTTTGATGTCATTGTTCTCTCAACAACTGTGCTTAGTTGGTTTTGAGTAACCTGAATTTTTCGCTGTGATCTTGATTTAGATATCTATTTCAATTTTGAAAAGTTTTTAAAATACGATTTCGGCTGTGATAGTTGATGACTTATGCATCTTTTTTAACTTTGATTATTTTCTAACGTGATTTGAGACATGAGCGGTAGGGGGAAGACCTGGGATCTTGCTACCAAGTGCGAGATCTTCAAGAAGATAGAGGAGGGTAAGGTATCTAAGATATTGCATGGGAATGTTATATTGCATTGTCCAGCTTGACAGTGGATTTGAATAAAAAACACGTGATATTGGCTGCAATGGAGAAGGAAGGTCGGAAACACAATAGTGGTTTGTTCTCTAATCCTTAACAGATGTGGCAAGGCAGCAGACAGGTGTAGCTTGACTGTCCTTCCTTTCTCCCTCCCCCTCTCTTGGCCAACTGTAGATGTCACAGAGGGAGGAAGGAACTCTCAGTTGTATCGTAGAGTATCGTTTCACCTTCTGTTCTGTTATCTCCACCAGCCCTGTGTTAAAAAAAAAAAAAAACAGAAAAAATAGAAAGCCTGCCGTGGTTTCATATTTCTTTTGCTTCTTTTATCAACTCCACTTTTTTTGCATACTGTAAACTATCGCTAATACTAACTTCTTCAGTGTTGACAAACTAAAAGATAATACGAGCACAAAACAGCTGAAACACTGTTCTGTCTTTTTCTTTAAACTAATAAACGCAGCCAACTGCGCTCGTGTGGTCACATATGAAGGTTGTTAACCCACTCCAGACCAGCCCGCCAGACACACTAGTGCCAAGTACAGCATACCTACTGCCATCAATTGCAGTGCATGCATATAAGACACACATCCCATTTTTGATAGTGCCCATTACTGAAAAATGTGCACTTGTTAAGTGGGTGTTTACAGTAGTTTTCATCCAGTTTTTTTTTTTCTCCCCCATTAAGTTTCCTTAAATTTTTGCAGGTTAAGTAAGCCTCACACCATAAATTTTCAACAATAATTTTGCAAAAAATTTTATGTAGTTTGTATCAATAAACACTTGTAATTTGTGCAATATTTCATAAATGTATTGCTTGTCAAGCATGATATTGTCATATTTTAGGCAAAAAATTCCATTGCCTTTTTATGTAAATAATTGATCTTGTTAATCCTTGGTTTCATTAATTAAAACATACTGTCCATAACTTTTCAGGGACTAAGTGTTATTATGTGGTTTTATGTTCTCACGTGATGCAAAGGTCTCCAACTTGCCAAGCTGCGAGAAGCAGTGATGTTTGAATGATTGATTGTGGGACAACGCTCTTACAGCCGAGTTGTGTGGTCTTGGTTACGTTTTCAGTTTATTCTGATGTGATTAACATGTTTTTTTGGTATCATCGCAAAGGGCACGTAGCAACCTGCTTGAATAAACTAGTATCATCTAATTGATATTACAAATTATTTCCGGTTTAAGCATTACTTGAATTTTTTTTTTTTTTGGGCCCAACTCGGTAATAGTAAGAACTCTGCTATAGTGAGGACTGAACCAGAAACCGTAACACCTAGTTTTAATGAGAATTTTGTACGTACATATCAATACTCTTGATGCAAAAGTTATTAATAAAGCTGAGCTGAGCTTGCTAGCACACACACTCAATTTGAGCCTCCTTTCAGCATAGGCACACACTAATTGTTCAACAAGAAGCACTACAACTGGCACAAATAACCATAAATCTCTCATACCTCGCCTGGGGCGTCATCTTAAAGGAATAATATGCAATATTATTATAAGAAAACATTGATTCATAATCATTTGTGACAACAAAGAAAACGAGAACATGCGTTTCAGTCAAAATTTACTTCACCAGTTGGTTCATCACAGTTGACGTTAATCAGATCATAAATTCTCACATTTATGTATTTAACAGCCAATCCAAGAATCCACGTATCGGCATACAATCAATAACCCTCGTTTACATAATCTCACTGGCATTTAACACTTTACAAATAAGGGATAGTTATATTAAAAGATAACATCACATTCCTAATTACTCTGCACTTCACCTTCGCACAGCTACCATTTGACTAGCTCTTTAGTTGCAACAGTAGTAGAATACTGCACCCTCGATACTAGTTCCTGATGAAATACTCGTGGACGATTCGCCCATACCATGAATCGACCAGGATATGCCGAGCTCCACACAAGATCGCCTTAAATGTCAAGGGCAACACACCTGTCCAAATTAATAGTACATAGGTACCTCCAATGTCGGTATCATAATCAGCAGCCCTCCACACGGAGTTGCGTGATGCCACATCACAAATTAAATTCAAAACCTCTGTATCGCTGGACGCTGACGGTGGAATAATCATCTAAATTACTTGCCGACTTCGTGAGACCAACGAAGTAGCACACAAGGACCACTCTCGAACCTCTCCATCAAGACTCGGAACCATCAGTTCGGGACAACCATGTAGGGTATTGGTCAAACTCAAGACACGTTCTCTAGTTGGCTGTTCCTAACGAAGTGAGCCGTTTGACGTCTGCTGGCGCTCACCTACCACCCCATACCGGTCCCACCAAACTGCCTCACTACGTCATCCACCGCCATACAGAGCGCTCTGTAGCCAATCGGACACACTGCGCGACAAACGAACAAGCACAAAAGCTGCTGTCCGAAGGGAAAGGAATCCCTATCCAAAGGCTCTGAACCTAAATTAGCTTAAACTCGGTGAGATCGAATAGCAGCTGACAAACTCAAAAGAACCAAAACAAAACCTCAGAAAAAGGGAAAAAAAAGGAACACTTGAAAATTGCCCCTAAACAAAATAAAACCCCCAGAAAAACAGACCTTAAATTAGCGTCAGCTCAAAGTATAATTACTTTTGGTTTATATTAGTGTTTGTGTATAGTTGTATGTATCACTGTCAAGATAAAATTGCTTGTAACTTGTGGTTTTGTGGAATATCGTTTAGGTCTCATAATCTAGTGGAATAATTGTTGAGTGATCATATATCAGATGAAATGTTGAGTAATCATATATCATATGTACGTATAAAGTTTGTTGCTTTATTTACCAAGTATGGTGTAACTGTGGCTTGCTTTATTCCAGACTTCATCTGTGATTCTCAACCCAAGCTGTGCAGCCTCTGACAAAGGTGATTATTGTGGTATCAAGTATTACCATCATATTCTTAATTACTGTATTTTTGTTTCTGTTAGCTGTGCAGCATTAGAATTTTTTGTTTAAGATGTAATTGTTTGTATTTGTATGTTTGAGATTTGAAATGTAAACTGTTGGTTGCTGGATGTAATTGAATATTTCCTTTATGCTCCTACTACAATGGTGTAGTTGTCTGTAGTGCTGTGCTGGTATTATTATGAAGCCCAATAGGTCCAGAAACTGGTCAGGCATTGATGTCAAGGTCACATGAACTAATCAGGCTTCACAATAGTACCAGCAGAGCACAGCGCTGCTGACTATTGGCCTTTGTAACAGTTATTGTCTGAATTGTAACCATGAACATTTATTGATCAGAAATTGACATTCTGATTAGATGGTATTTATGCTAAATGAAAACTGTGTTTTTTTATTTCCTTGTCAACACACTTGTAATTTTGTTCTCATTTAGTTAACCCATGGCCATGTTTATTGGCTAGTTGGAGTGTTAAATTTTGCGACATTACTAAGAAGGCTGGGGTCTAACCAGGAAACATTGTATTACCATTCATAAATGCTAAAATAAGGTGTGGTTCTACTTGCTTATATTAATGAAACTAGCTGAGATATTGTTTATAAAGTTGCTAGACTTGAAAAGAGACAAGTTGTTAGTGTGTATAAATTGTTGTGTTAGGTTTCTTCTCCGTTTGAGGAGGGGGGGAGGCTGAATGGTCAGAACATTTGCCTCCCACCAAGGCGATCCAGGTTTAATTCCTGGCACAGGTAGTCCCCGGATTTTCACATGTGGGAATCATGCCGGACGATGCCATTGCTTGGTGAGTTTTCTCAGGGATCTCTGGTGCTGCTCCGTACTCGCCTTATAACACACCTCACCAGCGCTGAAGACCTTGCTGTTAAGCGCTGACCAAAAACTCTCGCTTGCTCTCACTCAGGTTTCGTCAGTTCAAACAGTATTTAGTTTTAAAACACTGTGCGTTACAAATTTGGAAAAGTTTCAACTTTTTACTTGTGTAATAAAGCAAATTAAATTGTTGCTGCCTATCTCGGCTGCCCTGTTATTTCCTGCTGCTTCATGCCATTGCCACAGTCATTGCACCCTTGGATATTCAGGGTCGCTGCAGGACCCCTTGTTGCCTTTCTTGTATCTCCCGGTTGTTACCCACCTGCCAATACCAGTCATGGCTATCATGGGGTGGCATGTGAGAAATTGTTCCTCCTATCTCGTTATTCCCTTCTTGGATATCGTAGAGGAGAGAGAGAATGAGAGTCGGCCCACCTTGGTAGGCTGCGTGGCCCATTATCAACCACCACACCCAGCACAGACTCTTGGCCTATCACGATTGAGGCCAAGCAAGACTAAGCTGCCTGTGTCCTCCTAGATAGGCAGTAACAAGCAGGTGTCCACTTTGAAACCCCCCTGGCAAAGCATATAAGTAGTCACTGGAATGGAGCCTGGCGAGTTCCTCGAGTCCCTACACTAGGTCTGGATGGCATCGGTGAACTGGCCCATGTGGTGTTTCCTCATTGGCCCAGATTCCTGCTGTAACTTCCCTAGGCTGGCATCTGGCTGCAGTTTTTTGGAGGGAGACCAGACCCTTTAGGTTTTTAGGGAATTATTTTCCTGGTATGTATGCTGAAAGCAAGGCTTACCTTTCTCGTACATTTAATGACGGCCGGCCAGGTCAATGACTCGTAGAGCAGAAAAATAGGTAGTACTAAGGGCGACTGGGTTGTCCCCATGAAGAGGTTTTCCTCCATGACCAGTCATGGGTCGGATTTGTAGTGGTGGTGGTTGCCCACATGCTGGGGCAGACTTGGAGAGGACCTTTCTCTGAGAAGAGTCGGCGAGTTTATTGCGAAAGTGCCCGAGAGCAGTACTGGTAAGTCTGTTAGGGGTGTGGGTAATGCCCTGACTCAAACCAAAAAGGCAACTGAGCAGGGGGTCTCAGCCGGGGAACAGAAATGTAGGTATGATCTTCAGATGGGTGGCCTGAAGCTCTCATGGCTGCACCTGTTACCTCTTTGGTAGTTGTCCCGAGGTGCAGATTAGTGTTCTGTCAAGGGGTTTGACAGTTCCAACTAACATTTTGAGGGCTATGCGGTGGTCGGGTGTAGCCTGACTCCCTGCCTGTTGGGTGGCCGAAGCGGGGAAAGTCTCTGGGATAAGTCCGCTGCGAGAAAATATAAACCCCTTGCATGAGGTAATGCATATATAATAAATTTTCCTCTTATAAAAATGTTTATCTCTCATAGTTTCCGCGCAATGGCTCGTTAAAGCCAAAATTTGCATGTTTCCATTTTAAAGACGACACTAAAACCAACTCTTTTTACCAAACTGAAAAATTTCACAACGAATAACGATGTTGTATACTACATATTCAGCTATGTTAAACCACAAAATAAAATATTTTTGTATTTTTAAAAACATTGTTGAATTTCTCAGATTTTTATTTTAAATTTCAGAATTTTTATTTAAATACAAAAAAAATTATTCTTTGTTTTTATGTATGTGACATTGTATCCTGTGACGTCATTATTCAGTGTAAATTTTTTCGATTTTGTGTATTAGTTGGTTTTAGTGTAGTCCTTAAAACGGAAACGTGCAATTTTTACTTTAACGAGCTGTTACATGATAACTATGAGAGATAAAAAAATTTCGTAAGAGCCAAATTTAGTCTCATTTTTTGTCTAAAATAAGGAAAAAAATCTGGTACAAATGAAAAACAAAAACATGGTGATGAAAATTGCGGTAGACCGCGCTCTTAATGTATTTTGATTACACAGTGTCTGCAAGCATTGGAGTGGGTGTGAGAACTTTGTCCATACAATTAGTTCGTTGCACCCTTTATGGGCCGCAACAAAATAGCTACATAAATGAAGTTAGTTGCAACTCTGTTGAATAAATGACCTGTGGATAGTAGGTACTCTTGCAAATTAATTATAGTGATACAGAAATTATAATAGTAAATGTAGTCAGTAGTAAGCGAGGAACACTTTAAAGCAGTTGTAAACTTCTCAAATTGATCATTCCTCGCATATGACAACAGTTTTTACTTCGCTTGAAACTGCATTACTTGCCATTTCAGTTACCCTAGTTTCCCAAGTTTGATATTAATACTACTTGTCTTGTATGTTTTATTAGCTTGTAAAACAACGTATAATAATTCTACTTAACTAAGTCCTTAACTAACAGCTGTTGGAAAGGAAAGTGGTTCTGTTTATTTCCTTTGCATGAAGATACCCAAATTTTAGATAAAATTTGTTGCAGCCCCTTGTGGGAGGATCGGCAAACTGTTTGATCTGTGTGCATTCTGTCATATGTATCAGAAAAGGATAATCTATAGTATTCACAGAATTTAATTTATGTATTTTCTTCAAGTAAAGCTTTAGTTCTAACATAAATTATAATTCCACAGTCACATAAAACTTAATTTAATATCTTTTTGTGATGAAGTTGAATTTTTTCATATTCTTTGTAACAATTTGTTTTGAATGAGTGGGATGACAGTTACAACACTTGCTTAAATTACTTCTAAGCTAAGACAGCTTCCTCAGTTAGAAATTTGGCTGCAACACCTATAGTGGGATGTATAATGCAGATAAACTGTAATCACTTACATGTACAAAAATACTCTGTTGTTTCATCAATTTAACAGTTCCATCAATCCTAACTGGTGTTCAAATGTAATTATGTGTAACAACAAAGTATTGTTGTTTACTTTGAACTTTACACAACTGCATTTATTCATTATGCCCCTAAAATCAGAATACAAGCTAGCAGGAGCAACAGAAGGTTTCTTCTTAATGAAGGACTACTTGATTAATTTCCTTACAACATATCTTTGTTTTGAAGTGTGTTGCGCCACAGAGAACATACAAGTAGTTCTACTTTAGTCTTACTGTTTCTTGTTTGCCAAGTGCCAGAATATATAAGGCACTCGTGAAAAATTTTGCCGTTCATGTTTTCAGAGACAGTAGGCAATTTCTAATTTAATATAATCGTGAAAATTGGTATGGAGTCAATTTTTTTTTCCCTCCTTCATTAGACTTTTAGAGCAGTCACTGTACCAGTGTCCCCCCTCCCTCTCAGCTTCATTTTGCTGGAAAGCAAAGTTTTTAATGAAGTGTCTATGCAAGTTTCCCCCCCCCCCCCCTTCCCCAGGGACAGTAGCAATTTATAATTCAGTGTAAAACTTTGTGTGGGGACAAATCAATTTTTTTTCTCTTCCCTTATATTGTAGAGCAATGTAGGTGTAAAAATGTCTTCTGTCCATTCTTAGCCATCCTTTTGCAAGAAAGTAAATTTTTTAATTAAGTTCCTCTTAAAAAATCATTGTCTTTTTTTATTTTAATTTTATATTCCTTATTTCTCGCAGATCACATCACTCATGTAAGTAATACAGTAAGAACAGGAAAATAGTAGATGACACGTTCACTTTTAGAATCTGTTGCTTTTTGGGATGTTCCTACTCAAGACAATTTCTATCCTTAGGAGTTTCAGTCCTTGAAATATTGTATCACATTTGCTAAAATGGTTTACACAGACAACAGAATTTGCATGCAGAAAGTGCCCTTTCATCTCTAGGAATTCATATAAGCCATGTTTTCCTTTCCTCCTCTTTTTGCAGAAATTAGAATACATTTATGTAGGCTGAACTAGTTTCTAATGTATAGTTGGTACTGCGATTCGGCCTGCAACAATTATATTGTATTTTCTGTACATAAAAAAAGAAAAGAAAAATAAACTAATACCGTGCTACAGTATAATGTTCCTAGGAAAATCTGCACATACGCTCACATCAATGTTCAATAAAAGCTTTGTTGCACCACAGTTTACAATACCAAATACACGTAATAGTACAGATAGATTTTGCAGGGAAAAATTGTTCCTCGCTGAACGTAATAAACATTGATACTCTGCGAGTCAAAGAATCAGAAGTTAGGAATAAATTGAAGGAATGTGAAACAAAAACAAGAGAAATTATTTATCAATTTTTGTTAATTTTTTAGGTTTAGCTTTTCCTTAAAATCTGTAACTAGGTATGCTTCTACTCTGGCACATTAAAAATATTTCATTGCAATGTGCTACAAATATGCAAAGTAAAATAAACACTGACTTAACATTCTTAAAAACATATATGAAACACACACAATAAATAATTCCTGGTCAACTGAACTATTTACGAGTTTGCAAGCACACTTGGCCAAGCCATGTGGGAGTGAGCGACCAGACTCACATGCAGTGTTGCAACATTTTAGCACTCCAGCCTCCTACTTGATGGTCGTGGTTCAGTGGTTCATCCTGTCACTTTTAGATCACAGGTGTTCTTTATTTTACTCATTGCTCATTATTGAATACAGTATGTTCCTAACGATGTGGCACTCACTCTAGCCTGTCTTCAAGCATCTCTGTAACACAGGCATGTGATGTGTTTCAGTGAGCTGCACCATATGGGAGAACAGGGAAGTGAAGAAGGCTGACCTTTCAGTGCTGGACATCAGCTCTGCAATCATATCTAGGGTTGAGTCCATGCCAGAGAGTATGGACTACTTTTATGTGGGTGAGTAAACTTGTACAGCAAAAATATATACACTTAGTAGAACCTCTATCTTATGTCGCATGTTCTTGTGACAACAGCGTTCTCACAACGTCGTTCTCTGGAACTATAAAAAAATACTAATTGAATTTTAAAATGTAAAAAACTTGCGCATTATGCAAGACGTTACAATAATGGTTGTTTTATTGTGATGGATTTATCACAGAATGATTATATGTACAATTTATGTATTAATATCTTTGCATTATTTTGTTTTTATCTTGGACTGTTTATAAAATAACAGATGAATGTGTTAACCTATGTAATGGAAGAAGAAATTGAATATTTGAAGGATTTGGATTATAAAGACAGCATGTACAGAAATGTTGAATACATAGCTAAATTT